>JAPMOR010120087.1:71944-97495 GCA_026543865.1 Argiope aurantia
TTTTTTTTAGTATTTTTTATAAGTTGGATATATGGTTTTAGTTATTGTGTTTTTAAATGTCGACCTTCTTGGAATATTATTATCAAACCTACTAACTGGATTAAAGAGAAGAAGAAAACTACTAGTCAAAAATCTACAATTTGGGTAATCAAGTTTGAAGCTTAGACAGATAATGGTCTTTTATACGCATCCAAATTTTAAATATCTCTGGAACCAATAAAGAGTGTCTAATATAATTCTGTTTTTACATTTGTTCCTTGCATTTAAATTTCTAGAAATCTATTCATTATAAAGGCACTTCATCTACTCTAATAAAATTCATTATAAAGGAATTTGAACTTGTACTGTTCTACTTCTCACCAATATATTTCTATATTCTTTTTTTCTTATTTTCATTTTTCATAAAATTATTAACAATTATCCTGAGAAAAATAATTAAAAGAGACAGAGATATAAGGTATAAGGTAAAAAAAAATATTTAATACAATGAATTAAAACAAATTTTTAAATTTCTGAGAAATGTGATTTAGCCATTTCTGAATAAAATCAATCCAATTTGAATGGAATTTTTATATTTAAAAACATTATAAAAGAATAAATTTAATTCTCAAAACCAATATATATATTTTTTTGTATTCGATTCAAAATGTTTCCGAAATTTTCTATTTCAAAGAGCAAATCTTTAAAATATTGGACGGTTTGCTCTTTGTCACAACCATCAATATATTGTTCATACCAAATATATATATTTAATAAACTGTTAATGTATTCACTAAAAGGTAAAGAAATCGAATACTTTCTTTTCTTTCATACAAATTTTTTTCAGTTTGTTTAAAGTAAAACTCATTAAATAGCTCTAATAAAAATAGCTTAGATTTTATACAAATTTCATGACTTAAATGCTTTCTCTCATCTTATGTACAAATATACCGCTACCTTGGAAAATAATTCTGTCTGTTATTTCCTTCCTTCTGTTTCACTTTATTATGAATCATTATATTATTATTATATGCTTTGTGTAACTTGAAATTTGCACATGTTCTTTGAATCTTATTCCTTCCATCTTTATACAGGCCATTCAGAATAATCTTCTTATGTTAATCATGTACTCGGTACCTTGTATATAATGTTGAAAATCCTAAATTCAAGCGGATTAGAAATCTATGAGTCTAACGAATGCATTAGTATCGTTCAATGAATACAGATACATATGTTGTTTATAAAATAACTTCACAATTTTTCACAATTTATTTTTTATCAAAATTATAATACCAATGGTTCCTATACTTGAAAATAAAAATTATTGGCACTCTCATGTCAATTCAACTTTAACGCTGAAATTTTTCTAATATATACTTTATTTTGAAATAATAAAGCAATACATAATTTCTGTTCAACATTTTAGATTCATTATGAAATATTCTGAAGGTACTAAACGTTTTGAAGTCTTCCGTAAGTGTTTTAGGAAAGACTTCACCTGATCACATTCTTATTTGTCTGAGCCTCTCCAAGCAGGATCTTATTGACACTTCATTGTTAATATTGGACTTCATGAACTATTTCATAGACTTGATGTAGCCCTACTTTTCTTGGGGATATGCCACAACAACAACAGATTTACTAAAATAATATCTCTTAAAAAATATATTGATACCAGGCACTGATTTTTAGTAACGAACTTTTTTCAGCCACCATAACAACAATCAGTTTTATTGAACGAAACCAGATTTCTACTATCGAAAACAAATTAAAGCTGCCACTCTGACAGAAATTCACTCAACTGAAAACAGAAGCAATAAAAATCCTAGTCGGAATGAAATTTTCAGTGTTCTTTATACAGTAATTCCGAACATTAGCCTTTATTTTTACTTTTTCCTCTTTTATGCTCAAGTCCACAAATTATATCCAACAAGCAAAAGCTTTCATGCGCCGTTATTGCAAATTACTCAATGCTATTCCTCAGCTTTGCATCAAAAGTGTAATTTCTTTCAAAATGCCCAAGTCTTCGGTGACATGCATTAAATTCTTCACCTGATTTTCATTGGCTTCCATTTCACTGTTTATTTGCTTCGACCGAAATTAATCTAATACAAATAAGTTCTGTTGACATTAATTCCTGCGGTGTTTGGATAAGCCTTTCTCTCTTTGGAGATTTATGGTTTTGTTTGTGTCGAAACGGAGTTATATTGTAATGACCGCATAACATCCGAAGTCATGTGCTTGGTATTTTGTCTAACGATTTGAGCTTGAGGAATCTGTTTTAATCCTTTTTTATACTGAGCTAATATCATAACATATAAATGTATGGAAGTGAGTAGAGTAGACTAAAGCTTTGTGTAAAACCTATAAAAGATATAAATTTTGTTTTATAGAATAAAAGTTTCGAGAAACTGCTACAGGCTTACCAGGACATTAGCAATTATATCAACTTATTTAATGTTTAAAAATTAAATTTTAGTGCAAATTTTTTTATTTGCATTTGACATATATTGCCAACATAAATTTTTACTTCCTAGTATGGGACGTATAGAAAAAAATTCGAACTTGATATTTTCTCGAATTGTCACCTTTCAGATTTCCCTGAGTTCTAAATATTCGTTTTTGCCATTATGTTTGTCTGTGCAAACAATAACTCAAAAAAGCTTTGAGCTAGATAGATGAAATTTGATGTATAGTCATAATATCAAATTTGTGTATTTCTATCGAATGTTCAACAAACTCCACTCAAAGGAATTCTGACTGTACGAATGCTAATGAATTCGATGTTAGGATCTAGTTAGATAAAATTGAGTACACAGGTTCACATCTAAAATAAAATTTCTTATCAAGTTTTGAACTAAATCTATCTAAGGGTTAATCATCTGTTAGCCTGTATTTTCAGATGCATGAAAATGCAATAAATCATGAAAGCAGTTATTTAAATTAAGGAAATTCAGTGTGTGATCTTGTGACTACAACTGTAGCTCCATGTCACATTTTCATTTCAATTTGTAGTAAAGGCGTCCTAAATGCATATTCACATGATTGATTCAATAAAAATGCTAGATTCCCTCAAATATCTATATTTCATATATATTACTAAAATAATTCCAGCTTTATCCAAAATCCACAGTTTTAGGCATAACGAGGAGGATAAGTCCTTGATTTGAGAGTATGCGAGAAAACACTTATTATGGCATTATTATCTTTGTCCAGATTTTCTTTTAAAGACATCATTCACTTATTCCACTTTTCCACCTCATCTATAATGGCTGGATATTTTCTTTTTTCGAGTTAATATGTTATTGAAGAAATCCATCAGGTGAGAATATGGTGAAAAAGGTAAAGTGGTGGTGAAACAGCTATTCAAAAAGCTAAATGAAAGATAACATCACCTGATTTCACGAAATATATGAAGAGAAGGTAGCAAATACCAGTGCTGGAAGTCAGAAAGAGTAGAATTTGTACGAACTCACAACAAACACTGCGAAAGCACACTCAAAGACTAACAGTCCAAAGAGAAGATTGACTCGCTCCTCGTCTCCATCTAATGTTATATAAGTTCTCTGACAGGGCATATAATTTTCTATAAGAATCTCCGGATCTAAGTCCTAATAGAGATATCGTCATAATTCTTGTATCTTCATGAATCTTTTTTTCACTAATTTTTTTTTTCACTAAATTCTTTACTAAATATTTTACGGGCAGCTCATTGATCAGGAATCCTTTTAATATGCATTAAAATATTCATAAGATTATTTCATTTTTTTTCTTAGTGGAAGATTAACTATACTGGGAAATAATATTGCAGATTCGTAAAAATATAAACGGAGAATCTCATGGATGCTAGTTATTAATTTATTTACTTTATATTTCTGTAATAGAAAGCATGCACTTTTTTGACACTCCTCAAAAATCTCATTTTAAAGAGATGACTTTATGAATTTGCATCGCAGTCATCACATTAATTCACATGGTTGATCATAACTCATCTCAATAAGTTATTTAGTATTTTTTATAAGTTTCTGATACGATTTTTTTACTTCTTGCATCAAAGTTATCTCCATTTAAAAAATGCAATTTCTTTTGAAATAGAATAGCTTAATAATTATAATCTGTCATAATTAGGGCCAATTTATGTCATTCGGTTTAACAGATATTCCCGCATTTTTAATTATTATTTAGAAATTTCGAAAGCAGTTTTTATATGCATTGTTGTTGTTGTTTACCTACCCATTAAAAAATATTATCGTTGCTCATTTTAACGCATTCAATGTATACAAAAGTTCGTTTAAGTTCTTAAATAGCATGTTTTGATCAGATTATTTGTACAGTTATTTTTAGATATAAGATAATTTTTATTATATTTGCTTTAAATTTCGATTATAAGCAGCAAAAGTTGGTATGAGTATAAACATTGCAGATTTAAATTTATGACCAAAATTTTTAATTATTCAAAATTAATTATCAATTTAAGTAATTATTTATGTCAAATCGAGTACAAGAGTTACAATTTATTTAAATCAAACAACATTGTAACTCTATTTTCCTATTAAAGACTTCAGAAGTTCAAAGAAAGAGTGTGTCTCTATTGGTTGATGGAAAAGGATTCTCAAAGTACTGCGCTTCTATTCAATATCAATTTCATACTGTTATATGTATGCAGTATAAGAAGGCATTGATTTATATCAGAAGCTTTACGCTGTGAAAAGTTTTGTCCACAAATAAAGTTCCAGATATATAGAAGTAATGTTTTGAATATTTTTCTTCAACGGCAGAAAATTTCATCTTTTTTTATAAATTTAAGAATAAATTCAAAAAAAAGAAAGATAATTAATGGTAAAAAATTTGATTGGAGATATAATATTCTGGTGTTAATTTCCTCTAATACATAAATATTAAATAAATTGACCTGGATCTTTGTTGACTGTTCTTGTTATACTGTAATTGCGTATTTCTATAAACAAATGTAAGATGCGATTATTCAATCAAGAAATCTTGTGTGGAACCCTAATTTTAAATAAACTTAATTTAAATTAACAATTACTTGATTACATTTTCTTTCATGAAATTATCCATTAATAGGTCTGGAACTTACAAATATAACGACATTTTTTATTAATTAGTAAATTAATTACTCAAAAGTAATGTGAAAAGTTAAAATAAAAGTTATGCTGAATTAAATTTGTGAATTATTGAATCCCTTGACTACTTAAAATAACGAATCGCTAACATAAAAGCTAAGTTTAAATTTTGCGCTCTGAAAAAACACTTTAACAAAGAAAATAAATGAAAATTCATTTAAATCCTTAATAAAAAAATATATTGCAATGAAAACATTGAAAAGTTAACAACTTAATGAATTATTTAAACATTTGGATCATTTTAAGAAAGAAAATTTGTAATGAATTATAGTTAATAAATTTTACTCAACCGAAAATGTTTTAAATACCCTCAGAAATAAATGAAAAATGAGCCTTATTCTTTTTTCCCAAAGAAAGAGAATCCTTATCAATCAAATTTTATTTGTAGAAACTGAAGTAAAATGAATGAATATCATACAAATGCAGTTTCGTAAGCAAAAATTAGCTTTTCAAATATAATAAGAGCATTGTTTTATAAATTCTATATTTTAATTTTTTTAATCCCATCAGGTATTTTTCTCCCTTTTTACAAATATTTTCCTTTTCTGAAATATGCTGGACTTTAACAATCAAATATTTTTCAAGCATAGGCTTTAAAATTTTTTAAAAATATAAGTATATACAAATAATAAAAATATTCTGAAATTAATAATAGTAAGTTTAGCTAATTCATTCACTGCCATTTTGAAGTGTATGTTAGGAGTTTTGCGTTTTTGTAAACACCCGAATTTTCCACTAAAAATACAATATTTAAATATTTTGAAAATTTAATTTATGTCAGTAGTTTGATTTTACATAATTTTTTTTCCAAATCAACGACGCCATCTCGTAGTGCATTCCGGAAAAAATGAGTTACAGGATTCTTTAATGTTTGTAATAATGAATAAAATATATATTAGGTCTTAAAGCATAGAAAATAATGTTGTTGTTTTTTTTGAAAAACACAACATATTTTTATGTATATGCTAAGTAAATAATAATTTTTTGAAGGAACTAAAACATATAAAATAATGTGTGTTCTTTTCTTTGTTGAAAAATAACTATATTATTTTGTGTGTGCTAAGTAATTAATAATTTTTTCTATTGGTAATTATTAAAGATGGAGGCCCAGAAAATAATACAAAGTAAACAGAAATTTAGTTAAGCGTTATTATTTATTAAATATTCATGAGATTGTGTCTAAAATTTCAATTTGCTAAAATAAAATATTCCTAGTTAAGCTTAAAACTTTTACGTTTTTGTATTGATGATATAATTATTTGATTAATTTAAACTATGATCTAAAACATAATATTCTACTGAAATGCCTAAATGACATATACAATAACTAACAGCAAATGTTCTCGTGAAATTAGATTAACTCAATAATTATTCTGAATCATCGAATCTGTAAATCTCCGAATTGAGTTTCCACGTGCATGGTTTCGATGGTGATGTCATCCGGAAAGAATCAGGATAGATATGTTTATTATTTATGACACAATGTCAATTCCATATGGTTATTATTCATCCCTGCCGTCTGATTCGATTCCCTATATTAATGAACATGATGTGACACTTTCTCACATATATCTTGTTAGTATTATGCGGAAGATATAGGTGTTTATGTGGCATTAAAACATTATTATTGAGAGAAAATATCAATTATCCATGGCACAGATTTGATACTAAATCCTACAGATGTGATACTTTTATTCTCACCATCTCTTTTTTATTAAATGATTCTTCAAATTTCTTTAAACTTGATTTTCAATACTTCCATCAAAAATTAGCCCTTAAGTTACTTTAAAGTGAGATTCAAATTAAATTAAATTAATTGTTCTGAAAACTACTATATAATTTCTTACTTCTGTAAACATAATCTATCCCAGTGCAAATTCTCATTTAAAATCCTGTTTTCTTCGCATGAATCCTGTTTTTTAAAACACTACGATTAATGATGATTATACGCTTATGATTTTCATTGCATTACTTCGAGAGCCACCCAGACAATGAAATATCTTGGATCAAAAATAAGTAATCAACTTTAAAAAAAACCATAAATTTATGTATTCGAAATATGAATAAAATAGCAGGTGAATGATTCGACTTACTTTTGAAATATATTGGTATGACCTTTTCATGCTTAACTCATTATTATATATAATCTCTTCAGCATGCTATACACAATCTTTTTCACGTGATGAAAACTATTTCATGGCAAATCTGGACACGATTTTTGCACGACTTCCGACGTTTTATGATATAGATTTCCTGCAAATATTTTTGTCTGTTTTGAACTAGCTGTTCAGACTTTCAGACGGTGATAAGCTGATGTCTCATAGACAAATCAGTGTATAAAGCTCTGTATGCTAACAATTTTCTTGACATTAATACAAATTTAATTTTTTGTTCATTTTTATTTCCTGATATACGGAGAACTAAAAAGAAACTGTTCCAACTTTTAAACATTTATTAACGAAATTTTGATGAATTTTCTTCTTTTTGACATTTCCGTATCCCAAATAAAGCATTTTTGAAATCATTGTGATATGTATATGCGCACCACAATTGGAATACTCGCTGCTAAACAGGTAAAATTTAACATGCGAATTTCCATCAAATTTGTAGATTTGTATTAAATTTCGAGACAAAATCTGTCAACTGAAATCTGTTTGTGTGATTTTATACATCAAATTCAAAAGCACATTATGAAAACAGATGTTGGATACGTTTTAGTATTACAACTGCAGATAAAGTATGTCAAAAAATTAAAGTAAGATTTGAATTTGCCACCATTCATGCAGTAAGTGTTGGTAACCCTATTAAAAAAACTTTCGACAGCTTATAGTTTAGGATTAGTAGAAATGGAGCGTTGCACTATAGAACTACGTGAAAACGAAAGATTTGAATTAAATAAAAAAATTAATAAAAACACAGTTTCTTTTCCTTTAAATTGCTACATTTATATTGAATCGCTAAGTACACAGAATATGGTTATGTATGGAATAACAGATAGTACTAATGACCTCCACGGCTTTGTTAGCACATGTGTACTCCTTGGTCGAAATTTTCCATAGCCATTTTGCATAAATTTCACTGAATTTCGTTGATTTTCCTTCTTCAATGCACGAGGGCTTGTGGACTTGTTCGCATTGACCTGCGACTTTAAATAACCCAATAAAAAGAAATCCAATAGTGTTAAATTACATGATCTAGGATGCCATTTCTCAATTTTTAAACTCTGCGACCTCCAGAATTTTATTATTTTTGAAATATTGTTCAACAATGAAAACACGTTATTCTATCGTGTAACGCTCCGCTTTTACTAACCCTAAAGTATTATCTGCCAAATGATTTTTAATAGGATTTCCAATTCTTTACTGCACGAATGATGTCAAATACAAATCTTGCGTTAATTTTGGGATACCCTTTATAAATGGGCCAACTGCATCAACGAGTTGACTCCTACTCTAATTGTCCGGCTATGTGTATAAGTTGATCCAATGAATCTAAAATGAATTTTTTTTATTATTATCTTTACACAAATAGTTATAGAGATCATCTAACAACAACTAAGATCATCTAACACATTTTATACATAACTAACAGCTATGTATAAAATTAATTTAGAACTAAAACGTTTATAGGCCTGTCTGTTTGTATATCTATCTTCGTGTAAGTGAAAACAATTAATCAAATGCGCAAACATCTATATTTATTAAAATCGGTATCCAGCTAATTGGTATCCAGTTAAAATTCAAAAAGAGTGATATTTACATCAAATTGTGGGTGTCACATTTTGATGCTAATTGATCAACTGAATAAAGGTCAAAAACGTTAAATTGATTCTTTTCAACATCCTATAAAGTTAAATATAAAATCCATCGTATTCTGTAAGTACATCAAAAATTCAGGATGACGGTACTTCCTAAATAACATTGAATTGAATAAGCCCAAAAATAATGACGTATTATTCAATCCCTTATATTAGGGTTTTACCATTTATGAGTCAAGTAACCAAACAGGTGAAGAGGTGTACGAAAACAGATTAAATTAGAACATGAAACAAAATAGTTGCAGATCAAAATAGTTACAAAATAGATCTGTACAAATATTCGTAAAATGTGAAAGCATCGACAGTAAACAAAGAAACGGGCCATAAAAAGACAGTGATTGCATACAAAACATTAAGACTAATCGTTAAAGAATTTCTCAATTACCTTTCGATTCTCAGTTTATAACTGCTAACTAAACCTTACAGATGAAATCAACCTAGGTTTATTTCTTGTCACTTTTTATCCTCGGCATGATGTCTGTAAGCTATAATTTCTCAAAATAGTTGAAAAACAGTTGAATCCACTGTGAAGATGAACAAAGTAAAGATGAAAAAAATCTATAATTGAATTTTCAATTTAAATCCAGCACTCTCACCAGGTATGTGTTTCTTAGTTTGAAATAATTAATACTGTTTTCAGATGTTTAACTCATGTCCCTTCTGATTTCTAGTTTCTAATCACAACTTTATAAACAACATATTACTACTAAATGCTGTATTATGCTTATTTATGTAAATTTATTGTAAGTAATTGATTTAATCTTGGCGATTTAAATATTATTTTTGACGTATATTTGGATATAACAAAAAGTTTAATTTCCAAGTGAGGTTTAAACCTTGATATTATTTGATTTTGATATTATAAGACAAATGTACTTTGATAAAATCTATTAATATAATATCCTCTATTTATATCTTTGTTTCTTCAAAGGACTGTTTATTCTAATGACTTAAATTCTTTGAAGTTCGCATAAATAACCCCCTCAGACCTCTAATTAAAATATCATCAGTTGAAATCAATTTTTCAAAATATCATCAAATGAAATCAATTTATTAAAATATCAACAGAAATCAATTGCTTTCATATATTGACACTTATTAATAAAGAAAGAATTTAATTAATTATAACTTATAAAAATGATTTTTGTGTGTTCGTATTTCTTTGCATTCTGTAACTCTTTTTACATTATTTTCCCTTATACGTTCAAATAATATTGTAATTTTTTTCATATTAAATTTATTTTTTATCTATATCTTTTAATTTTGAATCTTCATTCCAACGTTCGATGAGTATTTATTTGCAAGTGTAATCCGTATTATGCTGTGATGCTATACGCTTTTCTCAATGCCAAAGAAAATATTGTTTCATTATTTTATTATTTTTACCTATAAATTAATGTATGCAATTACTTTGATTTTGCTTCCATTTGAATAGTGTCATTCTTTTAGTAAATTTATAAAGAAATCTATTCTTATTCTTGTAACATGGGATAAAATTTGTGAAGTAGAAAATCCTGTTTTCACAAAACAAAAAATTATTTGAACTGCTCTTAGAATAAATAAAATAATGAAACCTTCCATTTAAAAAATTAATGATGCTTAAACTATACTTCGAAATAAAGATAAAATAAGAGATTAAATTATTTATTCCTGAAGGACGAATTCGAAACAAATCTAGTTTCCTGACATCATTTTTCTCACTTCAACTTTCATCATTTCAAGATTCTTAATTATTCGGTGAGCATTTCTTAAAGGTTAATTAAAGTAACTGCTAATTAGGGAGAATAACTTTCCTGTACTTTCATAAAGTCCAGTTTATATTATACTGCCACACGAATTATTATTTCATTTTTCAAGACGAAATGGAGAACTAATTTGTTTAAATAATGGCTAGGGATTGCGGAGCAATTATTTAATGGGTTTGTGACAAAGAAGAGACATATATTCATCCTCAGATATTTTAACTACGTTTTTTTTCCCAAACTGTATCTTTAGACTCTCTAATGATAATTGGATCCAAATTGCTCTCATAGGAAATCGATATAACTAGACGCAATTTATCTCAAAGAAAGAAATTATATTTTGTTTGAAAAAAAGCACTTATCTCACGAATATTGAAGTATATTAAGCTAATAATTTGAGTTTTCTTAAAAATGTATTTGTCACAATAAATTAACTATTCAAATTATAAATTATTTAAGTGTCTACACTTAAAATTTAATATTCAAATTAAATAAAATAAATGTATATTTTAAATTTGAATCTTATTTGCCAATGATTAGTTTGTTTGTAAGCACTCTTAGTTTTTGTACTGTATTTAAAAACATTTTCTTTAATATTTCATTTATAAATATATTAGCATCAAAAATTGGATGATTGTGTCTTCAAAGTAGGATAGAACGTGCGAGAAATCGCAACTTCGATGAATTTAAGCAAGATAAGAATGAAATTATTGAGATATGTTGAGTATTATTTATACATTGTATTTGTAAGTTTAAATTGTGTTGTATATTGTATTGTTTTTTGAGAATTTTATTTGTATTCAGTATAATATATTGAAAAGAATGGAATTAAAAATTAAAATAGTGATAAACTTCTAATTTTTTGAGAATTTAAAATGCAAGGGGCAGCAATTATTAAAAATATGTTCTTAATTAATTATTATTTACTTAACATACCTTGTTTTTTGTACACACAAAAAAACTTACATCTGATAATTATACCGGTCGAATTTGTCTGTTATGAATGATAGGAATTTACCGAAATACAGAATTCTTAATGGATAACTTATTGAACAAGTATTTTGTAGCATTTTATCTGTAGAAAATTATTTTCATTGCATTACATTCATTTTTGTTATATCAGCAAAAGTTTATATTTTATTTCAATTTAATTTAATCTTTTAAAATATATATTTTTTTAATCATAAGTTTTATATTGAATTTCTTATGACATAATATTGCAAAAATTATGTTTATCATGAATTAAAAATCAAAATTTAAAACTAAGCATGTTATAGGTACCTAGTTAATCTACCCTTAAACTCTTAAATAAAAAGTTTTATGCTTAATTGCATTCATGTAATTTTATTCTACATTAAAATAATTTTTCTATTTTCATAAAGTTAATAATATTTGTATAAGTTGTTTTATACGAAGTAATATTCTAAATCAAAAAATTCATTGTAGGTATCTATGAAGATAGATAGATTATAGATATCAATGCAGATCAGAAAATTGAATGTAAATTGCCGAAATTGATAATAAAAAATTTTCTATATTATTTGTCATTCTAAAAGAATTCAAAAAATTATAAATAAATTAAAAGTCCCAGTAAAAATTTGAAATTTTCTCCATGTAAAATTTAGAGAATTAATTTTAATATTCTAAACTTATTGCCATGTAATTGCAACAACTTTCATTCAAAACATGCAAAAAATATTACAAAATAATATTTAATAACTAAATATATTACTTTCTTACGGAATTTGATTTCCTTCGGATATTCGGATAATTTTTATCCCGTTATTGAAAGAACTTATTGAAGCATTCATCATAGAATGTTTAAAAGAACATCAATCTTCTAATAAACCCTTATTACAAATTCTTAATGCACATTTAATTGTGAGATGAATCTTAAAATATACTCTAACATTCTAGAAAAATGAAACATTCAATCATTCCTGATTCTATCTACTGATTAGCGGAAATTAGGTGATGTCTCTAAGGAGTTCATACAACACTCCACTAAATCACATAGGAGCGAACAACTGCAGCATAACTAATGTTTGCTGCAAGCTGAACTCGTATGGTTTATGTTAGTTAAAAATATATCAAAACAGTAATTGCCAAGTCTTTTAAAATTAAACGGTGCTATGCTAACGGTGAATTAGTTCCATTTAATTAGGATATTATAGTTCTGGTCTCCCCAAAATTTATTTTATTTTTAAAAGGAAATTCAGATAATATATTTTTAATGAAAATTTGTTTAGGCGCTAAAAGGATTAGGGAATTAAATTTTAATATTTCAATTATACTTCGAATTTTTTATAACGTTTTTATTGGTTTCAGAAAAAAGAAAAAAAAATAACGTAATCGCCAGAAAATAATACTTGAGGATTAAATGAATTTCATTTAAATCTTTTCGGCTTGTTTCCAAAAAAACGTTATGGTTGTTTGCCTGTAAACTGAATATTTTTAAAACGAATAAGCTAGACTAATGAAATTTAAAGTATTGGTTTTAAACCAAAATTTTTGATCTGTATCAATTTTTAGATAAATTTCGATAATTGGAACAGATTAGTACAAAAAATTTTGTTTTTGTAAATTTTGTTTTATCTTTTACTAGGTAAAGTTTTAAGAGAAAATAAATTTGCTACAATTAGAAAGCATACATGCATTTAAGGAAGAGAATGAAGATATATAATGAAATGTGTTAGTGATTTAAATTTTCTGATTTTAAGAAAGTGTTTCGACGGCAGCATAAGAATGAATAGTGATAAATTATTTATTTTAAAAATGTGTTAATAAAATAAAAATTAAAATAATAAAGCAATTGAAGCATAATAAAGGATTCGTTGTGATTAATACATATTGTTTTAATGAATTTTGACAATAACTAAGAAAACTCAATTCTCGGCCAAAACATTTGTAAGATACTTTGAAGATACCTTATAATAAAAGTTTTTTTTTTTTGATATTAGAATCTTGCTATTCACCAAGAACTGAGAAAATTAAGTAACTGGAAAGTATAAAAATGTAAATACTATACCTAAATGCATAAAAGAATATTAAAAGCAGCCTTTTCATTAAGATATCAAAGAAATTGCAGACATATCAGCCAAGTCGTAATTAAAATTCTTAAATAAAATAAATAACAATATTTATACTTTTGTATTAAAAAAAAGAAAATTAATTGTTGATATATTTTTAATTGTAAAAAAAATTCATACATGTAAATGAAAATTTATGAATCAATCACTTATCAATTATTTTTTAATTTTCAGATTATATATATATATATATATATAGCGTTTCTCAAACGCGAATTAATTATGAATTAAACACCATTTATTTTTTTGTTATAATATTGATTTTTTTTGCTATAACTTAACCATATTTCATGGTTAAACTAATTACATTAAAAAGATTATTAATTACATTAAAAGTTTTATTTCGAGTTGTAAAAGAGTTAATACTATAATAAAATTACAATAGATTTTACGAAAATAAAATGTTAAAGATGAATAAGTCATAAGTAAAGCATTATAAAATAAAATATTATAGATCAATAAGTCATAAGTACTACATTTTTAATAAAATATGAAATATATAGCAATTTCCATTTCATCTCTATTATTTGTTTTGATTTTATTTAATACATTCTTAAAACTTTGTTGCAAAAATTGATAGAGGAAATCTTTATTTTTCCATTGTCTTCTTCCCTTCATTAACGTGTTTATTTATTTTGTAATTGTAATAACGAAAAAAAATTATTTTTTATTTGTTTATTTTTGAAAAAGATTATAATTCTCTCACAAATGTTTTTAGACTAAATTTTTAAATATTTTCCATATTCCAACATTATAATGTTAATAGATATGAAATTACAAACTCTCTTCCTTTTCTTGTACTCGTATAATATTTTACAGCATATATTTTGGCTTGTATTTTAAATAGAAGCATTTTCCAACTGTACAGACATGTTTGTACAAACTTCGTTAGAAATGGCTGCTGAATTGTCATAGAAACATAAAATCTGCACAGTTCTAACTTCAATTTAAGTATACAATAGACCGATATAAAGCTTAAATTTTGTTCAATAAGTATGACGCAGTTTATTATTCTGTATGACATTAACCTTTTCTAAAATATCTCTGGAAGCACTTTTATGTGTAATAACATATTTTCACTTCGGCGTATTATAACCTTTTTCTACTTATTTTGCAAAATCCAGACACATAAAATGACACTTTACTATTGTTAACAATTCGGTTAAAAAGTACGATTACAAAAGATAATTTAATAAATCTTCTGCATTGTCAAATAATAATGTTTGGGTCTTGTAAATAAAACTGTGCTATTGTTTAAATATCAAATAAATCAAATTAAGCTTTTCAAGAAAATTCCGAGAAAAATTTAATATCATTTTCTTTGTTAGTGCCCACCGTGCTATTTCATTAAATGGACTTTTGTGATATTGGACTATTTTATTAACATTTTCCTTTGAATAAATGCTGTGGAAATAAAATATACTATATTTTTTTTATTTAACTGATTTATAATCTTTTCCAGGGACTTCTAAATTTAATAACATGGAACTGAATTTCGAACCAAAAAGCTGGCTCCAGAGGCAAAATTTGAAATATTCGATTGACATAAAAAAGAAATCTCTTTGATTAAGTGAGTGACTTTGAATTATATTTTACAATATGTTTCGCTTTAATTTTATTTCTAAATACATAAATGAAGCGTAATATTACAAAATATAGAAGATGTTTATGAAGTTTCACCACAAACTGAAAAAAATCCCCAAAGAAGTCAATAATAAGATATTCTAATTAAATTTTCCCCATACTTCTAAACTCAAAATAAAGCATGTAATCACAGTCCAAATATATATGTAATATTCACCATTATGTCTGTCAGTTTGTGAATGACACAAAATGTTGAGTTACAGTAAGTATTAAATGAAGAAAAGTGAAGACTGATATCATTTTTATCATTGATGACAACATCTAATAAGAATATGACCCAATTCCAAACTCATGAAATTAGTACGTTTCAAGCTCAGATGCACTCGATGAGTCTTGTCTGTCTAATTCTCATTTAATAATTTTTACAAATTTCTTTACTCATTGTTTTCTTGATAGAAATTTTAATATATATTGGAACTTTCAGGATAACCTTATTTTTTTCTTAAGGATCTGCCTTGACGATTAAAAAAAAATAACATCTAAGTATGTATTGATAATAAGCTATTCTCAGCTTTGGATTGTTTAGACATGTAGGAAAAGCTGAGTCATTTGCAATTAATAGCCTTAGATAAAAAATAAAAAAAAAGATGGATATCTTTTCTAATAGTTTTAAAATTGAACATATACAGTAATTAACATGCATATTGCACATTCTTGTAAACCTTTATTGAAATAATTAAAAATATCTGGAGATGCTTAACCGAAAATTTCAAAATAGCACTTATATGAAAGCAAATATGTTGTTTAAAAGCATAGCAAAGGTTTTCAAATCAGCTTGAGCTTCATTCTCACGGTTTTTTTTCAAGCACTACTTTTTATTTTGTAGAATAACAGGCATCAAAAAAATATATAAAAATATAAAGTAAATTTAAATTAATTAGTTAGATTTTATTTCATTTTAATCAGTCCGCTAATTTAATTTTTAGAAAAATTTGCAAAAACTCCTTAAAAATATAATTTTCATATTTTACGAATGTTAACAATAAATGGATATTTTTAATATTACTTATTAAAATAATTAAACAGATTAAATTTAGAAGATACTGTCAAAAATATTTCAATAACTTATTAATTCTTACTAAAAAAATCAATAATGTTAGAAATAATTATGGTTTCATATTAATCTAAATATCTAAAATTAATTTTAAATTAATTGAGGGCAAACCTATATTCGAACATTGATTAAATTGTCTCCTCTTTTTCATTTTAAATAACTCACTTACTCATTCAAAAATATTAAAAAACAATGAGTAACGAAGGTTGCATGTTTCAACTCAAATATTCATTTATCCTACAACCCATTTTGCATGATTCATAAAGCGTACACAAGAGAAACATCTCTTGCTTATCAGAAACCGGTTATCCGTGAAAGACATTAATGTGAAATTCAGAGCAGTGAATACTGTAGTCAGATGTTTATTACCCAACACATAATCTATTCGTGGTCTGTTATCTCTGACCCCATTAGTGAAACGGGTTACTACAGCAGAGAAAGTGTTGATCTTGACCGATATCAGAGCTTCTTTTTTGCCTTGCTCATTTTCTTTTCCTTCTTTTTCCGTTGCCCTTCCAGCTGTTTCTACTTTGGGTGGAGTAATGACGATATTTTTTTCTTCAATGACTAATAGCTTCTAAAGAGATTTCCGTATCTAATAATGGAGTATAGACTTGATCAAGTGTTAAGGTTTATCATCTTCAATAAGAAGATTACTGTAGTAGGCGTTATTACTCTATTTTTTGTAATATTTAAGAAAAAACATATTATATGTAATATTTAAAATTTATTTATTTTTATAATATTCCCAAGAATGAGATTCAAAAAGAAAATACTTTAACCAGAATGCTTCAATTCAAACATAATTTTCATCGTTTTTAATTGTTTTTGCTTCAAGCTCAGTTATTTTCCTTTGCACAGTGACTCTATAATTCATTGAATTTATTTATATTCAGAATTTTAATGTTAAATAAAATGCAAATCATAGTGCCCTATCTTTGTTAGTATAATTTAACAATCAATTTTAAAGGAACATTTCCCACAAATGATATAATAAGTTAAATTTTATGAGATATATAAATATTCATTAATATTTCGTATCATATAGCCTTAATAAAATGCTTATAGCTTCTAAATATTTTATAACATGTCAAAATCGCCACACACTTCTTATGATAATTCACTTAATTTAGCGATATCTACAGTAGATTTGGAGATAACAAAATAATGAGTTTTTTACTAATGCTAGTTTAGTAACGAAATTTTATAGAATATGATAATATTAACTTGGACTATATTATTGTTTTTTATATTTTATATACTACCTAAATATGTGCATAGTTCTCAATCAATTGTGAAATAAATTTCTCTTTCATATTAAATTATGTTAAATAAATTATTTTATTTATGAATAAAACCTTTTCAATAAGTGTATGACTTCATATATTGTGTATTTGAAAGTGACATTAAAAAAATACTCTCTTAAATATATAAATTGCATTATATTATCCTTAAAAATAAAAATAATACACTACAAATCATTATTCGATATATTGAATAAAAATTTGAACAGTTTCTTATTTTAAACTAGAATTTTTCATCAAATACAAATATTCCTGCATATAATATATAAATATTCAGATTATAGACAGTTATATATTGCTAAATAATCAGTTTTTATTACACTTAATTTGAAGAATTAGCATTCATAAATATTACTACTAAGAATATTGGAATAATTTTTTTTTCTTTTGAAAAATCTCCTAAATTATTAACTGTTTCTAATTTTTCACTAAATTTTTTTAATGAAAAAAGGAAACAATAAGAAGAAATGTTTCTTCCTTCGTTTTATGAATATTTATGTAAATAGTTACAATGATGTTTTCTTAATATATTAAGATATAAACTTTGTAAAGTAATAAATTAATCCGATATGCTATTGCAGATTTCTGATATGTAGAATTTCCAATATTGAAAAAACAAACTTGTAAAATTTTTGGTACTGCAAAAATTGATATGCAGAAATCTTACAAATTATGTAACTCTTTGATCACATTATTTATATGAAATTAGAGCCTCTTTAATAATAAACCAGTTCAAAATAGAAAATGCATAAACTCCAAAAATTATGATCCAGTACGAATAGAAATATTCGGGGCTTTTTTTTTTTTTCGTTTAAAAATAAGTGTTCCTGCTAAATAATTTTAATTTGATTTATTTAACTATAGTGAGTGACTAGATTCTTCATACAGATTTGCATTAACATGAATGAGCATTAATTTCTGAAATAAATTAATGATGATGTAATTAGAGCAATGGAGGTACCTGTATATTTATAGAAATATGAATTATTTCGCCACTTTATCAAGGTTCAATGCTAATGATGTTGCGATTAAAATATTAGCAATTAAAACTGTGAAATGAATCTTAATGCTTCTTATTATGAATCAACGAAATTAGGTTAAATGGAATGAAATTAAGGTGATCATATTCATATCGATAATACCTATGCTGCATTCGGTTAAATTGGAAGGTTAAATATCCTTAAAGATGAGTCAAAATAAGCATGATAAAATAAATACATACTACGAATTTTTATGTTCAGCAATTTGATCTCATTTTAAAGTCAAATTAAATGAATTCAGTTCATGATTTCAAAACACATTTGATTTTATTAACTATGGCATAAAATGAATTATCTTGTTATAGCAGAAATATCCTGATAGTTTTGAGTCTAAAATAATATTTTTTCACAATTGATTTCGACATAACAAATTTTATATTATATTCATTGTTTACAACGTCCAGATCATCATAATAAAAGCTCTGAACTTAATTTTAATTCATTTAAATTTATAAAATTTAACTAATTTCTTAGTTCTATTGGTTAAGAAATTAATATAACTAGGCAAATTAATTTCTTAATCATATTGTTTATTTGTGTTTAATTATAAAATTTATAAATGTATGGAGGAATTCCCATTTATATTTGTCTTGCACACAAACTTTAATGCATTTTTTGAAGATCTGAAAGTTATTTTAAATTACGCTATTTGATTTCGTCTAAAATTAGAGCACTCATTTTCTATAATATATTTTTTTTTTCAAAACATTTAACAAAATAAAATGAGGCAAGCTGTATGAAACATTTCCCACAAAATTTCTATTCTCATGTAGATTTCATCACATGAATTGAAATAAAGGTTAAAAATATATATTTGGATGCGAATAAATGTTCTAAAGAATATAAAAATTATAACGAAAGATTCATTATTATAGTCAATATTTTATTGTTACTATCATCATCCTTCAATTAAAATTTATTCTTATACATCTTGGCGCAAATATTTAGATTAAAAGAACATAAAAAAAAATCAGTTGTATTCTAAGTTGATAGTTTCGTCAAATCGAAAATATCAAGTAATCAGATCTTTCGTAATTCATTCAGAACTATTATTCTCAAGTACAAAATTCCCTTTCAAATGAAAATAAATCATAATTTATTAAAATAATAAAAAGAATTAGAAATGGGAAACAAAGTAATTGAAATTATCGGAAATGCATTTTTTGTTTTAAAAAATCTTTAAAACGATCATTAAAAGCTTTCTCATAAAGGAAAACACTCAAATTAATTTTCTTGAAGAGAAAGCTTTGAAACCATGAAATTTATTTGATATGTTGCTTTCTATTTTTATTCATATAAGCTGAAGAATATCAAGTAATATCAGCAACTTACAATGTAGGTAGAATGATTAATTAGAATTTTTTCTTTGAAATACAATAAATTAAATTAGATTAGAAGTTTATTTAGATAATTTTAAATCACTATTAAAATGAATATTCGTAACTTATTTCACAGGGCTCAGATTTTAAAAAGAAGTTTTAAAATATTCAAGAAAATAATTCACAATTCGTTAAATTGAAAATTATTGCGTTGAATTGAAATAAAATTTATTTTAATTTTAATTCATTTAAAATTATAACATGAAAAAAATTTTAATTTTAATAAATAAATTTGGAAAATTTGTTTTTAAACTACAATATTTCTCATAAATGCTCAAACATTTTAAATATGCAAAATGAATTTACCTTGGAGTTTGTGGTACAATTCCAACCAATCTTAAATAATTAATCTGCATTCTGACACACAACTTTAGTCACTTTCAGCTAAATTTTAACTAAATATTTTATTATTAAATTAGAAAAACCATTTTTGCTAAATTAAAATAAAAATATTTTTGGATTAAATTTCAACATTCTTTTAAAAATTTATTAAATTACAGTAAACTGAAATTAATTCTACATACTACATTCAGTTTTTTCAAGCTTTCTATATGGGCAGTGTACATTCATTAGTAACATACAGTGAATCCTGGAAATATTTCATTTAATATATTTCTTCTGGATTGAAATAAATTTTAAGGAAGGAAGTTTCTAAGATTAAAACAGCAGGTCAATTAATTAATGTTCAAACTAGTGTTTATTAAATTAAAAGCTAAGATTTATTACCATCTTTAATAAACCAAGTATAACATTTAATGCGAAAAACCGTAAAGTTAATGAAGATCTGTTTTTAAAATTATTCAAGCATCTGCCATAGTCATGACGTAGGAATGCTTTACATGAGTTAAAATACATTTTTAACTGGTTTGCTAGAAAATTAATATTTAAAAAAACACAATAATTGTGAAAAATTAGATTTAAAAAATTCTCTTAAAATTATTATGAATATATGTTATTTTGAAATATTTTACAGCCTAAAATTTAGTAAAATACGTGAATTGTTAGTTTTGAAAGAATACTTCCCTTTTCTCATCTATAAGTTAATCATAAAAACTGCTTTTAAAAACTATTGATCTAAATCTTACCTTCCATCAAACAAATTATACTTTTAATCGAAGATAAATTAATTTTAACTGAATAAACGGATTTAAACAAAATAATTCCGATAATTTTCTAAATATCATATTCATAAATTTGTATTTTTGGAAATATATACATTTTGATAGAAACTCTTTCATAATTATTTTTATAGGAAATAATGAGGAGTAAAGATAGGAGATATAAAAGGATTAAACGTGTGGCTTTATTGCATTGTGGTATAGAAATAATTCAAAGCATTAAAGCTATATAATGTGATTATTTGTAACATATTCATAACGGCAATTTTGGTTCTTACATCAAATAAGCAAAATGACAATTCTTTAAATTTTAGGTCAACTATTTTCTGAAATTCTTCATCATTCACATTTAAATATCCGGAAGAAAATCAATTAAATAAATTGGCGATTGCGTTTATCTTGGAAAAACAAAGGTATGTTTTTTTAACGAGACCTTAAAAAATAATAGCATAAAATAGCATTCACTCTCATCGCTTATTATTAACAATGAAAAAAATCAATGAGGGCTAAGTGGATAAAACTGAAAAAAATTATTTCAAAATATCTTTGATTAAAAAATTTAAAAATGCATTTTTTAGCAGAAATTCAATAATTAATTGGATATAAATGATCCAATTATTTATTTTTCAATTGTTAGACACTGCGTTTAAGTGTTGTTCAGAAATGTTATGTTCTGCAAACATTTCAGAAGGCATTCTTTTTTTATAAATTAGTGGTTAATTAAAAAATATTTTTCGAATTTCCTTTGCTATTAACTATCTCCTCCAAATAAATAATAAAATTTTGCCTTTGTTATATATTTTTCTAGGAAAATTGGGATATATTTTTTTTTAACTAATCTAAAATTATCGAAATTTGGTGTGAGTTTCGAATGTTTTCAAATCTTAACCCTCTTGTTAGCAGACAAAATGACTACTATGCTTAACAAAACTGTCGTTCCTGGGAAGATGGTTCACACTAAAATTATCACAATTTGGGCAAAGGGGATGATATCCTCTTCAACTTATTTTGTTCACAGTAGGGTGCTAAATAACTCAACCCCTCTGAAGGACATCTGGAAATCATTTATTTATGTTTTTAAAAGTAATATGAATCTGTTTTATTTCTGAAGAAAAAAACTCTCAAGAAAATAAATAACAAAATGCTTATAAATTCATAAAAATCAAAAAATACTTGTTTAATGATATAAATGCTAGATTTAGAAACCAGTCTTTAAGTATAAGTAAGTCTAAAAAATACTTTCAAATCTATATTTGTTTGACCCAAAATCTTTTTTCCCTTCTGAACATTAATAATACTTTTCTACTATTAGTTGAGAATGTATTTTGTGTCATTTATCATGAACATATGGCAGAATCAATTGAAAGTCTCTAAATATTTCTCTAAAAATACTTTCAAATCTATATTTGTTTAACCCAAAATCTTTTTTTCCCTTCTGAACATGAATAATACTCTTTCTACCATTAGGTAAGAATGTATTTTCTGCCATTTATCATGAACATATGACAGAATTAATAGAAAGAAATCCCATGCAAAAGTTCATTCTGGTAAGAACACTTCATTGAACAATTCGGAAAAATATTTAAAAATTGTATGAAATATAAATAACATGACCATTCTGAAGGACGTCTGGACATCATGTATTTATGTTTTTTAAAATAATATGAGTCTGCTTTATTGCTGAAGAAACAAAATCTCAATAAAATAAATAACAAAAAAAAACTTACAAATTCATCAAACTTAAAAACTATTCAAAAAATACTTGTTTGATAATCTAGAGACTAGATTTGAAAACCAGTCTCTAAGTATATATCTAAAGAATACTTTCACATCTATATTTGTTTGCCCTAAAATCTTTTCTTTCCCAGCAGTTCTGGATATGAATAATACTTTTTCTGCCATTAGTTGAGAATGTATTTTGTGCCATTTATCATGAACATATGACAGAATTAATAGAAAGAAATCCCATGCAAACGCCCCTTCAAATGAGAAAAGAGCTTTTTCCTTCGTCAGAAAGTTCTGCATCTTTCAGTAAGCAAAACAGAGCAATGTGAACTGAAAAAGAAAACAGAAAACTTCTAAGTCTGGTTTATTTATAACAAACAACCTCAAAAAGAATCATGATTTTTTCTCAGTTTTATTCATGGAAAGAAATGACTCCCGTCGTTTCTCGCCTTTCAGATGTACCCATAGCGCGTTGGCTTAAAGCTGTTCCAGAATACAAAAATACTTCAAGACTCTTATGGAAAAGGAATGACAGAAAAGATAAATGATATAGACTGAAATGGAAAAGATTTACATTGAGTACTTCTATATGTAAATTCCTTTCTGCTATGGGATGTTACATATTTGTTTAGATCCTTGTGAAGTGACTATCTCAAGTGGAAATACAGATGGTAGATCTCACAAAACGATGCAAGGTGAAGAAATGTAAGTTTTGGAAATTTTTAGGAAAGAGAAGAATAAATTTAATGGCTTGCGTATACAGATGTTTCTTTATAAATAAATTGAAACGGTTTTTGTTATTCTAAAAGCACTTTCAGACAAGAATCTAATGCATTTCTCTCTGATCTTAGAAGAAATTATTGTTGAGGATTTGTGGGACAAAATAGAAATTCTATTAAAATGAATTTATTTATAGAACTGTAATAAAGTGAAGCCACATGTGTTTACATCCCCTGAGAAACATAAAGTATACTTTTATTGAAAAATATATTTTTATGTTTTTAGTTGAATTACAATAAACAAGTTTGGAAGAACAATTCGGAAAAAATATTTAAAAATTGTATGAAATATAAGAGAACCTTCATCTTATGATTCTGACATTCTCCATTTGTTTTCTGACTAATGATTTTCAAGCCATTAAATTTCACGAAGGCTTTAAAATTTATTATGCTCACAATGCTTAAAAATTATATGAAAAGCAAGCCAGAATTTGAGAAGAAAAAAAAACATTTTTATTCATGAATATTAATCACTTTTCGATGCCGTTTTCCGATTCTATAATGCTTAGAGCTAAATTAAATCCTTTTATATTCCATTTTTATTTTTACTTTTTTCCTTTAATAAGAAGGCTTCAAAAAATAGTATCTGTATTTATCATTATTATTATTATTATTAAAGATGAAATAAGATCAGCTTTGGTTAGATAGATGCACAATATCCTTTGTTTTAGATATTTCTCGACAAATCGAAGCACCCGCCACCATATCATATTTTAACTTACTTACCTTCACATTTATTAAAGCATATATATCAACCAGGTTTTTTTTATTTATTACATAATTAGCTAGAATATATATAAGAAAAATATTTCTTTTAATTATATATTTTAATCAGTTTTTGAAATATCATATATCTATTCGTAATTTAAATAAATAATTATGATGCAGGTTGCACTGTTTAAGTAATATTTAATAGTAAATTTTTGTTGAAAATTGTATTGTTGAAAGTGCGGATCAAAAATTATACATGATTTAACGAAATAAAATTTAATGCTTCATATCAATATACGAAGTGATAAAAATATCCAAGTAAAAAAATAGATTTAATTTTCAAATGCATAGTATTGAAAAACTACTTCAAAACGCATTTTTTTATGAGTCCGAAGAAAATTTATTGAAACTTTAGAAGGTCATTTATTATCTTGACATTGTTTATCTTTACCACTACCGTGAAATTTTTCACCATTTTTCTTGGGCCATTAACTGTCGTGTTCTTGCATTGAATCGCCTCTTATGTCTTCCAGTTTCCAATGGCTTCTGCTTTGGGCGATAAAGCCTCTACACTAATTGACCGACCGTCTTTGAAACTTCGATGCATTTTTAGCAAGCTAATCGATAAATTTCCACTTGGAATTTTTTATCATATTTCAGATGAGTGCTTTGTAATTCATGCAAGAAAATTTGCATGGCATTTTAAAGATGTTTACTGAAAATCAACCTGAAAAAGAAATTTTCAGATATAAGTTATTGAAGTAGAAACTTCTCTTTTAATAAGAGACTTACATTTTAATTCAAAAATTCAAATTTTCCCTGCATTGATAGACTTGTAAAACGATACATTCATCTTACATATTTGCATGTTGTTTTCAGCGATTTTAATTTAAAATCGAGTTGTGATTTCAAATTATTCGATGATTGCAGTATGTAAAGAAATATAGCATATTAATAAAACAATAGGATATGTTCTTATTTTAATCACAATTTATTATTTTCTTACCTTCCTGCAAAAAAAAAAAA
>JAPMOR010120088.1:0-16781 GCA_026543865.1 Argiope aurantia
ATTGGTTAATCATTGAGACATTGTTTGATAAGACGCATATGTCATTTTTAGAAAAAAAAATGATATTCTTTGCTTTACGCTTGTCTATACATATGTTTACGCTTGTCTATACATATGTTTACGCTTGTCTATACATATCCAAAAAGGGTTATTATTTAGTGCTGAATACCTGAAAATATTACATGCCGACTGAATTCGAATAGCTAAAAATCGTACATACCCATTTGAAAACTTTTAAAGAGTTTTAAGTTAGAAAGTTACTTTGTTTTGAAATATTAGTTCTGCTTTCAAAGCATCGTTTTACTCACCTTATAAAATAAGATATATCAATCTAATCTATAATCTATTGAGATGAAATACTCTTTATACACGTATCCTATAATATTATAAGATATTTTATAGATATAAAGTCCCAGAACACCAGCTAAAATGATTGAATATGTCCTTAAGAAAAATGAAAAAGTGACAAAATTTGTCTGAAGATAAAGTGAATAAAATATATTTGAGGAATAATTTTTTTTCCTTAAAAGATAAAAAAAAAATCATGAAATGTATTACAAAATTCCTCTGAGATTGGATCTTAAAATTTAAAGTTTATAAAGATACACATTATTGAATTTTCCGGAGAATGAGTTTTTCTATTATGATGGCAGATAGAAGAATGATTTCTTGTAAAATTTTGTCATACATAAAAAAAGATGTTCTTTAAAATTTTTTAAACTTTCGTTAAAATAGGGGGTATTATTTAAAGATAAATTGGTAATTTCCAATTAGAGAAACGAATTATTTTTTCGCTGTTAAATGCAAGGAATTTTTTCATTAAAAAATTTATAGAAACCTTTCATGTTCATTTTCACTGAATGCGCCTTATGGTTTCTTTGCTTATAAATTGCTTAATGCATAAATCTACGAATAATAATTTAATGAACATATAATGAAACGTAACACATGAAGTGAAAAACGTTAATTAAGAAAGAAATAGAAAATTACAACACACTCTTTAGTGTTTTTGTTTAACACGGAATAAAATGAACCATTGCATTTTATTTCAAACTAGCCGCCTTTGGCGACCATCCGGTTCACCAGTATTACCGCTCGCTACAATTTTAAATTAAATATTTTAAGTAACTTGTCTCTTAATAGATTCTCAAACAAAACATTTTTATTCTTCAAATTTTGATAGTCATACCAAAATTATACTGTTATTTAGATCGTTTCGTTCAATTTACTATATATATTTACCTAATTTGTTGTCATTTCCGGTAAAACTTCATCTTTAATTTAAAGTGAAAATGATGAAATTGCAATTAATATAAAGATATTTTTTAATAAAACCTAGTGTTTTATATTATTTATCATCTTTATTGTTATTTATTTATTATTATTTTTATTGAATATGAGTATTGCAAACAGAATCGCTCGATATTTAAGTCTTATGTCAACTACAAAATATTTTTCCTAATTTATGTCATATCTCGAAGAATAATTCAACAAAAATTTCTTAGATTCAGCATAAAATTCAGTTTTTAGTTTTGCTTTCAAAAGGATTGAAATGAAATCAATAATAAAATTTTGTTCCGGCCTATAAATATATTTCAAAAATTATGAAGTCTAAATTTAATGCAGTAAGGTATCATATTCTGAGAAATATTCTGCACACACCAAATTTTAAATAAATGAATGATTATTTCTATTTTCCACAATCAACTAAGATTTATTTATCAAGTTTTGTATGTTAAAAATTTGGAAAAACTCAACATTTTCATAATCTTAAGCCAACTAATCTTGAGAAACCTGCGCGCTTATTGGCGTATTTTTTTTTTGAAACGATCGATAGAAAATCTAAAATTATCCTTTTTTTTATTGAATAGTGATATTCAAATTTTCATAAATCAGTCAGTTTAAATGATTGATTTAGTTGATTGGAAATTAACAACGTTTCTTATCTGCGATACTTCCAATTTCTAGAAAACTCTTTTTCCACCGCAAGATGCTGTTTTTGGATGGAGGATCTTTTTGGTAAATTCTTCTGAAATTTCTCTGTGCTTGCACTATCGATTTCGTTTCTATGAAACGCCATAAAATCTGTGCTTTCTCTTGTGGTGTATGCATTCTCCTTAATATCCGCTCGAATAAAACCTCACATACAAAAATACTACATAGAACAAACACATCAAAAGTAAAGATAACACTTCAATAGTTGCCAAAAACAAAAGAGAGAAAAATTCGATTAATAAGCAGACGATATTTAGAAAAGTACAGATATTTAGACTGGAAAATGAAATTGTCTGAAATTAACCACACGCGCAGACGATACTTACAAAAGTAAAAATATTCAAACCTAAAAAGGAAAATATATGAGTTATTCCATCAATAAATGCCATAAGTTTGTTTATATCTTCATTATTTTATGAGTCATTAAACATCAAAATGGGTTCGGGACTAAATAAACACCCTGTATAGAGAGTGTAAAAGATCATAAAATAATTTTTCTTGAATTTATTTTTTAGAAAAAATAATATTTCATATTTGTTTCATTTCCTACAAACACGTGCCGAAGATTATATTTTTGCAGATTTCATTTCCAAAAAGATTTAATTTATTTTTAATTGGAGCTTTAATCAATGTGATGGCAACACTTTGAAAAAAGCTAGTTTTTTCCCATGAATGCGAAACGTGCTTAATTTTAATTTTAATTTTTAACGAAAAAAATATTGAAAAACATAGTTAAAATATTTATTTAAAAATTCATTAAAAATAGAAATTTAATTTTAAGATTAAAACATTAGTATCATTTAAAAGATAAATTTTTGATCTTTAACTTCATGTAAAAATCTTTTTTGTGCGGTAATATTTTCGGAATTTATAGCAGAAACACGTCAAAATTTTTAAATGAATAAAATTGTAGTTAAAAATTCGAAAGAATAACCCCCAGGTGCACATTCCCGGCCTCCAAGGTATGCACGTGCCAAATTTGGTAGCTGTAGATTGAATGGTCTGAACTGTAGAGCAACAACACACACACACACACACACACACACACACAAACATTGAGCTTTATTATAAGTATAGATTCATGCTTGGGATCTTTTAAGTAAGTATAATTTTACATATCAAAGAGTTCTTCGTAATTTAAACTTTAATTATCACTGAATTTAATAAAATACTTTTAAGCACAAATGTATTCATTTTTTAGTAATCATATCAAAATATGCAATATAATTTCTCTATTTTGAAGCTATTTTAGATACGTAATTAGAAACATTCTTTAAATAAAACAATGGGGCTGCATTATAGAAAAAAAATATTTTTTTAATTATTATTTTGCTATATAATTAAATGCATAAAAATAACCCTAAACTATACAGTTTGAAATTAAATTAAAAAAACGAAATAATATTAAAATTGAATTGAAATTAAATTACTTAAAAATAAAAACAGTCATTAAACTCAAATTTGAAATCAAAATTTTAAATCTTATTTTCGAAAATTAGTAAAACAGTTAACAATCAATAAATAGAAATTCTTTTTAGAAAAAAAAACTCGTTTTAATTTATTTTGTATTTTATCACTTTAAATTAATATTTAAAATTTATTTATACCGACAAGGTTTCCATTTTCTGTGATATGAAATTGTAAAAGAACAAAAGAAAAATTGTTTAATTGAAATTATATAAGATAATTCTATATCTTGTTAAAAGGTTAAATCTCTCGAATTGCAACATACTTAGAAAAAAAATTAATCCTAATAGGATCGTTAAATATAGTCTTATTTTTGTGTGACTGTAAGAACTTGTAATAAGTTGAAGTAATAAAACAAGATTAACAATAATTGCAGACTGGAAATGCAAATGAAAACATGATTCTTTTTAACAAGAATTTACTTCTCAAATTGATTTTTAACTAAAGATGAATTAGTTATTTCAAAATCTTATGAAAATTTCTGAAGTTTACAAATCATTAAATGTGAGCATTATATACCTGGAATAATAGCATTTATAACATCGCCGATAGAAAATATATAATACGATGCATTGAAAGATATTCAGTGATTGTTTCGGTGTAATTGATTCCAGTTTCTGAGCACAATAAACGTAAATAATAGAACTGTATAAAGGCTATATAATCGATATGAAAGGTACATGAATGGAGATTCATAAATCGCCCATATTAATATTAAACATTAGAAAATAGATTATTTTTTTAACAGAAACTTAATAGAAGAAATATTTCTACACCATCTTTTTTAAAAGAATATATGACGTGTTTTATAAAATTAATGACTGGATTGCAAATGATTGAAATGTCTAGCTGATTCACTACAAATTATTTTAAATTAGTTGTCGTGGCAAATCGATTTACAACAACAACAACAAAAAATAACTTGAATCTGTAGAACTCTGAATACTTAATTCGCAACATATATATGTGGAAATATTTAAGTTTTGAAAGATGCAGTGTTTCATATAAAGTTTCATGACATTGAATGTTTTGGTTTAAATAAGAATTTCTTATAATCACTATCTCAAGCCTTAACAATATCAAACTGTAGTCATCTCCTTTTAATCATTTATTTCTTTTGAACAATCGAATAAAAATGAATTTTCTGCATTTTTGTGTGCATTTTGAAAAATGAAAGTAACTTTCTTCTTTCTGATATATAATAGTTTTAGGTTAACTAAAATTCAGACATAAGATTATTTCAGTTAATAATTCATCAAAATATGTCTATGTATATGTTATACGATATATCTATGCTATATTATAAGCTAAAATTAAATTCGCTTAAAATGGCAGCAAATCCCGATAGATGCGTTGATATATTATTAAAAGCTACCTTGTGTGCCTTACAATAACCGCAAAGTATTTTCAGAAAATATATAAATTGATTACAAAAGCCATCAGTGTTATTTATTACTTAAAGAAAATAATTTGAGTAATTGTTTTTCAAAATTACCGCTTGTGATTCTTTAATTGAATTTCATACTCTTGCTTCTCGAAAAAAGGAAAGAAAAATGTTGTTTTTCATAGTTTAGATGCTTGCAAACAAGCCAGGTTATGAAGGGGGAAAAAATAAGAGAGAATGGTCTGTTCCCAAAGAAGATAAATGACACTACTGCTCCGGAACAACGCGCCACCTAGCGGAAGTGTCAATATCTTCGAGAGACCGGTGGTTGCGGAGTGATCATTCGGTTTCTTTACGGAGTTTCGCATTCCACGCTTTCGGTAGCACGATCGTGGTTTCAGGAAAGAGAAACCGGGTTAACAAATAGCCTCATTCCATTTCACAAAAGATTTGAATCCAGATATCTTTTAGAGTTCGTTGAAAGAAACAAAAAGTGAGTGATATGAAAGTGTGTGAAATTCTATTGCCGAATAATTGAACATAGGTGGGAGATTATGCTACTAATTAAAGAAGTAAATTGTGGCACCAGGAAGACCACCTGTTAAACGTTGGATGGAATAACGCATGGTACTATTGTCAACCCTCATTCATATTATTTATTAGATGGAGCTCTATCAAGAATAAAAAATTATCACTTAGATCTAGAACTAACGTGCTTATTTTGTGAACTCGGAATTGCTTCATAAAATTTATTAAAATGAGAAGCAGTTAATTTAAGATTATCAGTGCTCAAATGTGCAAACATTTGCTTAGCAGTGTGTTAATATTCGTATACTATACTCAGTAAACGCCATAATATCAATGTATGTGCTCTTCTGAACATTTAGAACGTTAGTGAACTGGATCTCTGGTATTTTTATACAGCTGTCTCACAATGCTGTCTTTAAATATGCAGTGTGATACAAAACTATGGATGGTGTTATTGATGGCTGCCAAATTGATGTGTTTATGCTGTAGCAGAGAAATGAGTAAGTCAAAGATTTTTCTTGATATTTCTTCTTATTAATGAACAAACTGTTAATATTATATATAATTTCATTAATTGCAGTTTATTGTATACACTTACGATATAGATAGAAAAGTAATTTAATTTTTCAATTGTTAAAATAAGTTGTGTAAAATTCTAAAATGAAAACTTTACTAGATTTGAAAATTCCATACGCTTTTAATTTTTAAAAAAGAAATTTGCTTTCAGTTTTATTGTAATATTTTTTTACTCTCATTAACTGCATTATTATTTAATTCTCAACGGATATGCATGATTGCATTTAACATAAAATGCAATTGTTATAGACTGTATGTATATTTCCAATTGAAATTAAAATAGAAAAATATTTAATTTCCTGTAGTTAATTTTTGCAACATCTGCTCCAAGCATATAACTTTATATAGTTTTCTCAATACATATATCTAAAATCTATGTTACTTAAACACTGTTATTTCTTTTCTTTTAGTATAACAAACCGATAATGCACATTGTATTTGCTTTCATGTTCGTTTTCTAGGAGTTTATATAGTTTATTATCCATTTCATGTAAATGCATTTTTATTCTTCAAGATTTATTTTTTATCAATTATTTTCATGTTCATAATTGACAAATTAAGATTCTGTACATTAATCTGTTGCGTCTATTTTTAAAGTTTCATTAAATATAAAACCACCTTATCTTTATGAATGGCTTAATAACTGCGGTTGAGCTTAACCTAAGTAAAACAAAATCACTTTTTTTTAAGAATTTGCTTGTCAAACGTGAAGTCTTAATTTCTACACTTTTGTTAGCAAGACTTTTCAATGCATGCTTAAAAATATTTAAACGGAAGAATGTTTTGAGGGCTTCCCCTCTTCCATCTTATCGTGATGCATTGCATCACTGAATACGTCGCAATGTTAAGTCATTTGATATTTCACGGTTTGAAGATACTTCATAAGCAAAATGATTAATCATTTTCTACAACGTAATCTTTTACTTGCGTGCATAATGCGATTTTCAAGTGTGTAATGTAGTTTGAGAACAGCAAAGACACGCAATTTACCCTAAGAACTTCTTATGGAAAATATTCCTTGTCTTTGATTTTAGCAATTCAAAGTTGATGAAGTCGTATCGTATTTCTTCCATTTAAATATAATTAAACTAAGGATTTCGTATTCTGTGATTGTAATGATACATAAGTGATTTGTTTTCACTCGAAGATAATTCTTCGTTGCATTGAAATTCAAGATACTTATAAAAGTTCATACTTTTATTAAATCCATTTTTTGCCCTTATTGCTCGTATAAAAATCCATTCTGAATTGTTAAAATACAAAGATGGAGATAATTTTCAATTACATTATTTTCCATCATTTTCGCTATTATATATATTGTGAAAGTTATTTGCAATATTTAATATTATTATGTGGGCATTTATTGATGTATTATTATATTCTACAATATCGTTATATTTTAAATTTTATAGTACAGTGACTTCAATGCTAAAATTAATAGTACAAAAATTTTTGATTAACATAAAATACTCAGGATATTTATAAAATTGTTTGCCTCACTTTGATAGAAGTTTTTTTAAAAATAATACTGAAAAATTAAAAATATTTCAAACTGCTTGAAAAAATATTCTCAATGAATAATTAACGTAAAGAAAATGTCGTGTATATGCAAAATGTTAGATCTATTTTAGCAGGAAAAATGTTTTTCCCTGGGAAAACAATACTATTAGCGGTTTTATACTTCGCTCTGTTCTGACGATCAATGAGAAGCTCCAGAGCATCTAATTAAACAGCAATGTTTTTCTTTTTCATTTTCAACTATTTATTTTTCTTGCATTAGTTTTCTGAAATATAAACGAATTAATAAAATAATATTTTGTTGAAATAAGGAATCTTGCGCGAAACAAAAAAGCTAATACACTTTGGATAAAAAGAATACTGCATTTGGCAAAATGATATATTACAGAAACTATACAGAGAAAAGAATGCAATTTTTACTTACAAATTAAAATTTTAAGACAGTGTACAATTTAAACTAAATATTTGGTTTGGCTTATAATTTAGATGAATTAAATTTGTTTAGAAGATTGTAGAATTAGTTTTGGTATTACGAAAAATTTTCAACTTTTAATTTTTTCAATTTGTATTTAAATGATAATTATATTAGTGCATTTTATTAGCATAATACCATATTGTACGAGACAAAAATTGTGAAATATTCAAGTTAAATATTCTTATTGTATTCATGATTATATATTTATTTCTAATTTATACACATACCGAAATAAAGTGAAAAATGTATTCAATCAGAGAAAATTCATTACTTAAAGTATTTGAAATCTATATTTTTGTAATATATGAATTTATTCTTATTGAGGTTGATAATTTAGCATTATTCTCTCCAACATATAATTGCTTTCCATACAAACATTCTCTACAAACAAATATTGTTACCACAATTGAATTATGTTTATTAGAATGTGGAAATTTCGAAGCCATATTTATTTAAAAATTTAAATTGGGAAGTTCGAACCACATATTAAGTCAATATTTCCATTGACGATAAGAATATACACAATGGAATCATTATGTGCATTATTTTCTTATTGTGCTGAAGAATAATTGGGTTCAACTCTCCTCAATCAAAAATACACAAATTATCTCGTTGGAATTAGTTAATTATAAATCTGTAAGGACAATTATTTATTAACAGGATACATTGAGTTAACTAATAAATGCACAATACAGAGTAAATTAATGCATCTCATTAAGTTCAATTAATGGCTATTTTTATTTAAAAAAATTATATTTTATTAGATTCACTGGAGTATTTTCAATATAACTCTAGTATTCATATGGACAAAATGAGATGCATTAATAATTTGGTAAAGGCTCGGTTTGAGCTTTTAGCTATTTGTAAGTTGCTTTGAAATTAATCTTATAAAATATATTATTGTGGCAGAATCTGAAATATTCGGATCTTTAAATATCTAGTTATTTCATTATAGTATGAAAATTATTATAATGCATGAATCGTATAACTTTTGAACTATCAATTTCGTACTGAATAAAATTTTCTGCTGGAAACTTTACGTAAAATATAGTTTCTATAAATTTACTTTCTATAAGTGCATTGATACGAGTCTTTTGGTAAAAAATATATCTTTATTTTTTAATTAATAAGTGTTGTTTTAATTTCGCTCATTGATAAGAATAAAAATGAGATAGTGTAAAAAATTTTCATTAACTGTTTTGAAAATGAATTAATTCATAAGAGCATGATTTTCATTTTTATTGAAAATACTATTTTACATTTGAAGATTTTCAAGATTGGTTACTGAATTAGAAAGATTATTTTAAAATATTATTCTGCATTCAAGTGTATAGCATGTTTTTATTCGTGCAGTGGTCACATCCGAACGTGACTGGGAAGTGCATACTATAATATTTATATTGCATATTTTATTGATATGAAATCCATTTGAAGATTTGAAGTGCAAAAACTTCTTGGAATTTCAGTTATAGAAATTTTTGCATTAGTTTAAATGCCGACTGTTGCAATAACGATATCCATGCTATAACAAGCAGATGCATGTTACAAATGTTATTCTACACAATCCATTTAAATTAATTCTGAAGAATTTATGTTCTCACTAAAGGAAAATGTAAGAATATTAATTTTTTTATTTGTTTTACATAATATGAATAGTTTAAAACATCAACACTTCCTTAAATATACTAGAAGACATATAATTTTACAAAATATATAACAATATATTTATTTATTTATTTAAATAAGCAAATCATTATATTTAAAATTCTGAATTTTAAGCGTTTAAAGCAAACGTATCAAATTTGACGTACTTATTTAAATAAATACCGGATTTAATAATAAATATGAGTCATGAATAATTTTTAGTATTTTCTTTTTCAACTGTTTAACCTTCAATAAATTATCACGCTTTCTAGTAAATTGTAAAGAATTGAGGCAAACAGCGAAATATTTTATGACAATCACTGTCAATGAAAATTCTTGAAAACTCTTTAAGTTTCTAATTAAAACTTTCAGTTTTAATTGTAGCCAATATCAAGACTTCTAAGATGTATCTCCACATGTATAAAATCATTTCCAGAGGGAAAATACAAAATTCTTTCATTCTGCAGTTTTACCCTAACAATTGAAAAGTAACCGTTGCAGAGAAAATATGCAAAATAAAAGAATATTATTTTATTACTTGATTTCTGTTTCAAAACAGAGTTTTACACTATAAATTTTAGTCAGTAAATATTTTTATTCAATTCGAGAAAATTTCAAGAAGCAGGTTTCTAACGAAGAATTCATAGAAATACGTAAAAAAAATTACGTCAAATAACAAAGGTTTTATAAATTTGGAGATAATTTTCCCCCCATATAAACAGCTTTTTTGAAGTGCAGGCTCCTTCAAGATGTTTTAGTAACGATGATTACTTCAAATTATCTTTTTTTTATTTATTTTCTCTGAGTTAACTCTTAAATCCTTAAAGCAGTTCTTTTAAAGACGAAAGTGCTTCAGGCTGCATACTCAATAGACTAGGGCTTTTTTATTATATTTAAATACATTTATAATTCATATTCCTTTTCTCTTGTCTGTAATCCTTTGTACGGCAGAAGCCTCCTTTTCGGAGTGTCCTTTTTTTGTCCTGGAAACTACCTTTATACTCAAGTGTTGGAAAAAACCAATTTAGATTTGTGAAATTTCATGATACACCGATAATTTAAATTTCGAACTTCATGTTTTTTTACACTTCTGAAACAATATAAAAAATTTTCTTTAAAGTTTGCAGAAAAGCACTTGTTAAACATTAAAGGTATTTAATTCTCAACTTTTATTTTGCATCTTTTAGATACTTGCCTTATTCAAAAGGAAATGTGCTTCATTTATGCCATCTTGTTCAACCACTGTACCAATCAATATTGCTCTTTGAGAAAATTAAATTAAAAGTGATATGTGCCTAAGCGAGAAGCAATTAGCATCGTTTTTTGAGAGCAACTATAAAATAAAAAAAAGCGAAAAAGCAGTTAATTAATGACCGAATGTTGCCAAAGTAAAAAATAAAAGAGCAAAATTTAAGTTGCAAGAGAGAAGCTTAAATCTATTTCATATTAATTGATAAAATCTGAAAAATTCTTATATCGTATTATTAGCATTATAAATTGTATTATAAAATTTGAAATTATATCGTATTATTAGTAATTATTGTATTATTAGTAATTATTGTATTAGTAATTATAGTATTATAAAATCTGAGGAATTCTTATATCGTATTATTAAAAAAATGGCAGTTTTAGTGCTAAAATGTGTAACAAATTTAGGTTTTTGGATAGATATCCAAGTTTTGATGAGATATTCTGGAATAAAGTAATATAATTCTGGAATAAAGTAATATACGTCAGAAGAAAATTTATTTAGCTTATGGATTTTGCATTCTCAGGTTTAAAGAACCTAGAAAAAATACCATTTATTAATATTATTGCAAAATTCAATTCTGAAATTATTTCAAAAATCATTCTTAAGCAGGAAATTCAAATTACAGTTCGTTTAAAGAAACTTAAGACGATGAATGTTAAGTTTCCTTTAAGACTGCTAAAAATATAAAGACATGTTTTATTTTATTAAGGTGTCTCGAAGATGATACTTTTCGGCGTTAAATATCTCCCTGGAATTTTAGAGCACAATAAGAGGAGCTATGTCATTTTTCATTAATCAAAAGACTACAATATCACGTAAAACGGTGAAAAACAACAACCCTAATATGTTTTTGAAGCATTTGTTAATTACAGAATTTAATCTTTCCGGATTAAAATAAGTAACTCATTATCTTTAGATTATCTTTTCTACTTCCGATATAAATTCAGGATAATTAATACAGAATATTATCTGTTTTTTTTTTCAGTTTCCATGAAATATAAACATCTTGATAATAATCAGGTTTCGTTTGCAGATTACATGGCAATTTTGATCTCTGAAATGCAGATTACTCTAAAATAAGGGAAACAAAAAATTTTTTTTATATTAATTTACTAATTAGTGTTCTTTGATCTCACTAGAAAAAATATTTTTTTTCAATAACTTGAATTCGCTTTAAAGGCTTATGTTAAAATCTTAGATGGCAATCAGTTATATAATATAATCTCAAAACGGGATTTGAACTGAAGACTTATTATCGTCGTAATACATACGAAAAGAAAAGAAGTAATTTGAATTTCCAAACATTTTTAAAATTAATTATGCAATTAATTTCAGAAAAGAAAATAGAATAGTTAGACAATACACTGGTGTGCAAAACTTAAGCAACAGTTATGTTTTTTGCCATAACTTCACGAGAAATCATCTGAGAGACATGAAATTCAGAAATGAGATACAGCATTTTGTTCTGAAAGAATAACGAAAGCATAGTTGCGCAGAAATGAATACAATGCATACAGTATGGATTCAAACAAAAAAAGGCTTTATTGAACTCATAGTATCGTTACACATGATTGTCTGTCCAACAGGAAAAACAGCAAGCAGATGTTCCTTTGTATAAGATATGCCCTCCCCTTACTGCAATGGTTGCTTCGCACCGTCTCCCCATACTCAGCACCAGATTGTCCAACAGTTCTTGAGGTGAGAGTGCCCATTCCTCAATCAGCATCTGTTTAAACTGTCGGGTGTTCCCAGGAGGATGTAATCGTGCCGCAAGGCATCTCCCCAAAGCATCCCACACATGTTCTATAGGATTTAAATTAGGGGAGCACGCCGGCCAATCCATTTGAGTGATATCTTCACTTTCCAGGATCTCCTCAACAGCATGATTCCTGTGTGGACGTGCATTGTCATCCATAAAAATGAAGTCTGATCCAATGGCACCTCGGAACAGACGCACATGGGGAAGGATCACCTCCTGACAATAGCGATCTCCAGTTACAGAACCTCTGTCGAAAACGTTGAGCTCAGTCCGCCTGTTCATCATAATACCTCCCCAGACGACAACTCCAGGACCACCGAAACGGTCTCTTTCCGTGATGTTACTGGGATGAAACCGTGTCCCGACCTCTCTCCATATCAACTGGCGTTGGGAATCGCTTGTGGCACTACAACAACTGTCATCTGTAAAGAGGACACACTCCATTGATGAGATGTCCAGTTTTTGTGCTCCCTGCACCACTCTAAACGGTGCCACCGGTGGGAAACTGTCAAAGGGATGCAGCGTTCAGGAAGGCGGGCGAATAGGCCACCTTTGTGAAGGCGTCTGGACACATTAAAACGCGACACTTGTCGCCCCGTTGCTGCCCACAGTTGCTGAGCAATGGCGCTTGCTGACTGGTTTCGGGTTCGTTTCGCCTGCAGGACGATATGTCAGTCATCCACTGCAGTTGTTTTCCTGGGGCGGCCACCACCAACCTTTCTCACAGCTGTACCTGTGATTTGGAAGGCTTTCCAAGCGCGCGAAACGACACTTTTGTTGATTCCGAACTCTTCAGCTACACTGGTCACACTACGCCTCTCCTCCAGCTTTCCGATAATTCTTCCACGTGTGAAATCGTCCAGGTGATTTCTGCTAGCCATATTTCACGAATTAACGTGCACTTGCAGCGAATGTCTTTAATTGCGTCACGGTCCTTCCTTTTATTGTAGTTTTGAGCTGTGCGCGCCTTCCACACGTGTTTTGCGTACGCTCACGTCGCCTTTGATGTTTTGTTCCTGATATTTGCATACGCATGACCTTTCTCTTGAATTACGTGTTCATTGTACTGATCGCAAGAACTCCTTTTCTGCAATTCCATGGCTATCTGCTTAAAATTTGCATTGTTGCTTTAGTTTTGCACACCAGTGTAGATAAAAAATATTATTTCAATATACACACCAGTGTATATTGAAATATTTTATTTAGATACTTCCCTCTTTCTTAATAATGCTAGATTTTTTTTTAAAATTTGATGAAAGAAAATATTTAACCTTTTTTTTATCTGTTATTTTCCTATTTATATGAAAATACAGTTAAAAAACTTTATTTCAATTTACACTTGCATTGAATTTAGGATATGTTATTAAATCATCAAATTTCAAATAAATTCTGAAGAATTGTCAATGCTTTGAAATTCATTAAACACTTTTTTAAAAAAATATTTTATTTTTACTATGAAAAATGCTTTTTTTTTGTTAAATTACTTTTCTGCCAAGAAATTACAGTGCCATATAATAATAAGCGATGGCAAATGTAAGTATTTTTTTTTAAACAACTTCAGTAAATCTAATTGACGGAATCATCACATTACAATACGAATATTGAATACTTCTTCTTGGAAACATAATTAAAAAGATTGTAGTGCTTTACATCGATACGATTATTTAGAATGAAAAGAAATTCCCTATTCATTGAGTTTTATTTTCTGGCAAACAAATACTTTATTACTCTAAGACTTTTATGAATAATTAATTTAAGGAGCTTCCGACAGAATCCACATATAATAAATTAAAAGGAAGTAAAAATAAATAAATTATATAAAAAACGGCTTAAAATTGTTGTAATCTATTTAAACATAACATAGCAATGGGAATAAAAAAATGTTTAAATTATTTCTATGAATACCTGAAAAATATTTTCAATATATTTCTTTTTTATTCGTCTAGACTCAAAGGAAACTCGTGATTTTCTTATTGATTCTTTACAAAGGATATCTTTACATTTGTAAAAATTAAACACACTATTTTCTTCTTTAATCAGAATAATTCAAAATATTACTCTCTGCTTTGAATGAGTATGAAACTCTCGATATCCGATTTTTAATGCGTAATGAAATTCTCTATTTCAAACGTCTTCATGTTAGAAAAATAGGGAAGTTCGAAGAAAAATTTTGCAAACAGAATTTCCGTCTCGGTTAACTCATGATCAATGTAAAATTTTGAACCTAAAATAGTTTGTGTTGATAAAAAATGAGATGCGAATTTTAGTAAATCAAACCTAGAAATTAAATAGATATATCTTACCTTACCAACAGTGATTGCGGGATATATATTTTATTTCATAGTTATCACAGTAATGGTACAAGAGTTGAAGAATATTTTATTCTTTAGTTATTTATTTAGTTTTAATTATATTTCTAATAATAATCTATTAATAAAATGATAAAATTCTCCAAATTATAACGATTAAAAAAATAGATTCAAAGTTTCATGCAACTTCGAACTAAATAATACAATAAAACTAATGCATGTGATTTCTCAGAAATTTTCTCCCATATTCTCTAATAATAGTGCTTATGTATTTTTAAAAATATGCCATTAGTAGCGCTTATGTATTTTTAAAAAATATGTCATTAGTGAAACGTAATGTGGAAGAGCCTAATAGTTCACAATCATTGGGGATTACCTGTTGGGAAGCAGTGAATACACGAACACTGAAAAGTGGAAATTGACTTTGGACGCTTTCTGTCCATACATTAAAAAAAATTCACACAAAGATACATTTAATGTTACAAGATCACAAACAGAATTTCATATATTTAATTGTATTTTTAAATTATCTCATTTTAGTATTTTTAAAAGTATAAATCGACAGGCGATCAATCCTGGATAAATGTGGTCCAAATTCGATTAGTATTTATAATTTAAATACTATATCTGTGCGCTAAATTTCATTTTCCAAAGTTGTCACATTTTTTTTAATTTTTAATTCTCGTTATTATCTTAGCAGAGCAACAACTGCCAGTCCCTTTACGAATTTGTTTCCAGTTGTAAGATAAATCTACTCATAAAATGCTACATCTATGTACCAAATTCTATCCATCTGGTGATTCACGTTTTGCAGTTATCGAAACAACCTATATTAAGACAGTCAGAGAAATTTCTAAATTTGTTTTAAAGACCATGTACTAAATTTCATCTATCTTCTTCAAAAATGTTTTTAGTTTTTATTTTGCACAAAGACTGACAGACATAATTCCAAAATGTGTTTTTCGACTCAAGGTCTGAAATTTAGAGTGACATGAAAATGTGTTCAGATTTCGAATAATTAGAATATATTTTTGCATGTTTCGCATTTTAGAAAATAAAAATAGATACATTCAAGTGGAAAAAAAATATTTTTAGCTTTAATTGTTTTATATTTTGATAATTTCTAAATAGAAACAAATTGCAGTCTCTCTCTTTCTATTTTAAACATAATCTAAGATTAAATTATGATGCCTAACCAAAAAATAATAAAATAGAGATTATTTCATTCAGTTTCCACAACAAATAAAATATATATACTTTTAATGAAAACTAGTGATGGAAAAAAAAAACTTATTCAAGATCCAGTTGCAGTTATCTGATTTCAAAAATATTTGTTTTAGATTATATTAATAAAAAATCATTTATATTTTTTTGAGTAATAAAAATTATATCCTGCTTAGATTGAATCAAGTAATTTACTAATATATTTTAATCTTCTACAAAATTGTTATCAATTTAAAGATATTTTTAAAAGTCCATCTACAGTAATTAAGTCAAAGTTAGTATTTTCATCCAGAACCATATTTACACATTCATAAAAATGATACGGATTTTTATTAATATACCCTTGATTATTGCTGATATTAAAATAGAAAACGTTAAAACATTATTTTTTCTCTATTCAGATTATTAACTCGCTGATTTTTTCCTTCAGTTATCTTTGATATAAAACAATATTTTTTCCAGAAATATTAAATAATTTCAACTGACCCACGATTTTTAGGAGTTAATATTAACAAAAAAAAAAATAAAAAAATTGATGGAACTCAAAGTTTTTTGTAAGACATAATTGTTAAGACATAATTGTTAAGACATAATTGTTAAGACATAATTGTTAAGACATAATTGTTAAGATTATAATTGTTAAGATTATA
>JAPMOR010120104.1:0-19223 GCA_026543865.1 Argiope aurantia
TAATTCATTCTTTTATTCATAGTTGTTAGAAAAATAAATAAAAAGAACATAATTACTTTTGGCTGGACAACTTTGTTGTATTTCTTCTTTTTGGAAAGGAGGCTGTTCAGAAAATTCCTTTAAAGGATTCATATCTAAACAAAGCAGAAGAAAAAAAGCCATTCTTTTATACAATATTAATGTGAGGAGAGGCAACGACCAGCATTAATATGAAAATATATTTATTATAATTAAAGGACAAAACATTACTAACATAAAACACAAAAAAATACCTGAGCATGAGCTGTACGTATTACAGACTCACTGCTCAACTCTCGTCTGCCAATAATGGCGGGAAAGCATCACGTGATTAATGACGTGACGCAACATGACCAACATGGCGCCATACTGGATACGAGATCTGTCAGCACTTCCCACATTAATTACATGTCCTATACATTACAATGTCAACTTATTTTCTTATCTGTTTTTCACTGCAATCTCTTATAATAGCAATTTTTTTTTAAAATGGTTTATATTTCTTAAACCAGGGTTTGGGATGAGAAGTGGGATTGCAATGTTACAGTTGCCAAAAGTTTTACAGAATCTTCATTCAGCAGATTTTTCAGTATTAACGTTAAAGAATAAACAATTAATTATTTTAGTGATGGTAGATGCCTGAATATTTGAAAAATGAATTCATATTTTGCATCCCCCTATATAGTATCTTAAATGTCATATCCCGTTTTCTAATTTCATTGGACAAAATATGTTTTTGTTTAACCATAAGCATGATTATAAATGAAACAGTGGTGCAGTATTTTAATGTGATCATAGAAAAAAACCGACAAATCACTATGTTGTCTTGAAACAGAAATTGCAATTGGTAAGGAAGTGTAATGGATACCAATGCTTTTTTTCCCAACACCTGGCAGTGCATATCAGTAAAAAAAATCTTCGATATGTACATAATTCATTCTCTTATCCATAGCTGTAAAAAAAAAAAAATCACAAGAACATAATTACGTTTGTCTGAACCACTTTCTTGGTGATGGAATGGAAACATTGTGATAGAAATCTCATTCACTGGATTCAAATCTACACAAAACAGAAATAAATCATTATTTAATGTAACTTTAATTACATGCACTGTACATCACAAAATCAACTTATTTTCTATTCTTTTCTTTACCCTCTCTTAATTACAGAAATTTTCTTGCCCATAGTTTAACTTTCTTAAACCAGGGCCTGGGATGCCAAGTGGGATTGCAATGTTATAGTTGTCAAAAATTGTACAGAATCTTCACCTTACCGTTTTTTCAGTATTAATGACATAGAATAAATAATTAATTATTTCAGTGTAGCTAGATGCTTGATTATTTGAAAAATAAATTTATTCTGCATCCAACTAGCTAGTATGTAAATGTCATACCTCATTTTCTAATTTTATTGAACGAAAGTTTTTGATCATAAACACGATTATAAATGAAAGAGTGATGCAGAACTATAACATAATCATGGGGGAAAAAACCCAACAAAGCCTTAAAATATTTCAAAACATAAATCTCAATCGGTAACAAACTGTAAAAAACGCAAATACTTTTCCCCCAATACCTGCCGGTGAATATCATTTTAAAAATCTTTGAAATGATATACGTACGTTAATGATTTACGTAGTTAAATCATTTTCTTAATCATAGTTGTTAGGAAAAAAGCCATGAAAACATAATTACATTTGGATGGAACACTTTGTTTCATTCTTCCTTTGCATGCTTTCTTTCTTTTTTTCTGTATTTTTACTGGCTTTATACCTAAAAAAATTGGAAAAAAAATTCTTTCATGTAGCTAATAACATTTGTATCAGAATACAATGTCATTTTATTTTTGAATTTTACTTTTTTTTATATTGTTTATATATCACAGAAATTTTCTTGATAATTCATTTTCTTAGTCATAGCTATTAGAAAAAAAATTCATGAAAACATAATTACATTTAGAGAGACCACGTTGTTTAATTCTTCCTTTGCCTGCTGTCTTTTTCACTGGTTTTAAACCTTCTTTCACAGGCTTAATACCTGAAGAAAACAGGGGAAAAAAATCTTTTATGTAAATATAATTACACTTACAATATATACGTCATATTATTTTCTAATCTTTTTTGTATAATGTTTTGATTCTTTTTGTATATTGTTTTATGTAACAGATATTTTCATTATCAGAGTTATATCTTCTTAAACCAGGGACTGTGGGGTTGCAATATCAGGGCTTCCAAAAATTTTACAGAAACTTGATATTGCAGTTATTTCTATATTAATGATAATGAATAAATAATAACTTATTTCAGTCTAGCTAGATGCCTGAATATTTAAAAAATGAATTTATATTTTGTATCCCAGTAGCTAGTATCTTAAATGTCATACTTGATTTTCTAACTTCACTGAATAAAAAATGTTCTTCTTGACCATAAACATGATTATAAATGGAAGAATGATGTAGTACTTTACCGCAATCATAGACCCCCCCCCCCGAAAAGTTACAAAGTTAACTCAAAACAGAAATTTCTATTTGTAACAAAGTATAAGGGATACCAATACTTTTTTTCCTGGAAGTGTATATCATTTAAAAAAATCTTCGATATGTATATAATTCAATTTCTGAATTTGAGCTGTTGGCAAAAAAAATTACAAGATCATAATTACATTTGGATAGACTACTTTGTTTGTTTCTTCCTTGGGAATGTTTTTTTCTCAACAAACCTTCATGCATTGGCTTCATACCTAAATTTAAAAAAATATTATTTTATGTAATTATAATTGCATGTACTGTACATCACAAAGTGAACTTATTTTCTAATCTCTTTTTCTCTGCTGTCTCTTACAAAAGCAGTTTTCATGAAAATGGTATAAATTTCTTAAACAATAGGTGGGATCTCAACATTAAAATCAGTAAAATATTGTACAGAATCTTCATCTTGCAATTTTTTCAGTATTAACGATAAAAAATAAATAATTAATAATTTCAATGTAGCTAGATGCAAGAATATTTTAAAACTGCACTTCTATTTTGTATCTCACTAACAAGTATCATAATTAACATACCTCATTTACTAATTTCAGTGAGCAAAAAATTTATTCTTAACCATAAACATGAATATAAGTGAAACAGTGATGTAAAACTTTAACGTAATCATACACAAAAACCAACAAAGTACTAAAATATTTCACAATAGAAATTTCCATTGGTAACAAACTGTAAAAGGCACCACTACATTTCCCCCCCAACACCTGCCAGTGTATATTATTTTGAAAAATCTTTGAAAACTTTATGTACATAATTCATTTTCTTATTTATACCTGTTAGCAAAAAAATCATGAAAACATAATTACATTTGTGTGGAATGTTTTTTTTAATTCTTCCTTTGCATGCTTTCTTTCTCTCCAAATGTAGTTTTACTAGCTTTAAACCTAAAAACAGAAAAAAATTCTTTTATGTAACTATAATAACATTTGCATTAGATCACAATGTCATTTTATTTTCTAATCTTATTTTTTTTGTATATTGTTATATGCAACAGAAATTTTCTTGCTAATTATTCATAGCTATTGGGGAAAAAAATCAGAAAAACAAAATTACATTTGGCCAGAACACTTCGTGTAATTCTTCCTTTGCCTGCTTTCTTTTTCACTGGCTTCAAACCTTTTTTCACTGGCTTCATACCTAAAGAAAACACGAAAAAAAAAATCTTTATGTAACATAAATGTAACACGTCATTTTATTTTTTAATCTTAATTTTTTTATACCTTTTTATGTAACAGAAATTTTTGTTATCAGAGTTTAAATTTCTTAAATTAAGGACTGTCATGTGAAGTGGGATTGTAATATCAGGGCCAAGAAAAACTTTATAATCTAGTTCTGTAAAATTCCACAAGTAAAAACAAACTGAATAGGACATCAATTTTTTTTCAACAATTCCTTTGTTTATCATTTAACAAAACTTTGATCATTTTATGAACATAAATTAGTTTTCATATTCATTTATATCAGCAAAACATTCATAAGCACAAAATTACAGTTACACTTAAATACATAATTATTCTACATTTTTCAGGGAATTGTATAACAATTTTTGAAAATTAAATAATTCTGAAATTTTCAATATTACTTCAATTGAAGAATGATTTTTAAGTTCATGTTCATATAAGCTTCAATTTACTCTTGTAAAAGTGAAATAAAATAATTAAACCAAGCAAGATTTCACCAATTTCACTTTTTGCATATGAATAACTCAAAAATGTTCTAAAAATTTGAATAATATTAGTCACATGAAATATATTTTTAAAATAAAAATTTTTTTTGCACGTTTTGTTATCAAATGTTAAGCACAAATAATTTAAATAGATTTTCAATTCTTTATTGGAATAATTCATAGTTGTCTTTTTGTCATAAAACATACCAGAAAAATGTTGATTATTTTTTCAAGTGATTTCAATGTTTCAAAAATAAATTTTGATAATTTGATAATTGCTACAAATGAACTTGAATCAGCCTACAGCACGTGCAGGTCAAAGGCAAAATTCTTATAACTATGCATGCACTGGTTGATATAACATCTTCCTCCTCTCGCTCTTAGATATTAAATGAAGTGCTTTTTTTTTTTCTGTTTTGAATGATTTACAATATATTTAAACATTTTGAAACTCCCCCTCCCATGCAGACATTAAATATTGCAATACAATGCTATTACAAGTGCTTAATTATTCTACTTAAGAGAAAAATAAGTACAAGAAAGCTTCTCATATACAGACACCACTCATTGTAATAAGATTCTTCAAAAAAGGAATGCTTTTTAACATTCTATCTTATGTATTTCAACACAACTTATTTCAAAATTTTTAAAAAGAATGTGCATTTTATTATTCAAAAATATATTTGAAAGTTATATAATGCTGAATAATTTTAAATATTAAAATAGAGGAGGATGCAAGACAGAGATTAACTGTTGAATACATCAATATTTAACTTCAACAACAAGAAAAGTAAATTACATAATTTAACAAGCATAAACAAAACAAGGAACAAAATCTAATAAGCCACTACCTCAAGGTAAAAAAAAACATGCTAAATAGCATACAACAAATTATTTTTTCTTAATAAACTAAATAATAGTTAACGAATAAAAAAATCCAAGAAAAAATATGGCCTATAATTAAGTAGATAAGAATGAAAACCATTGTACTGGAAAGAAGAGAAAAATAAAGTTTGAATTTAGTTAATTTAAGAAATCTGATAACTAAGAATAACACATGAAGGTATTTTGTAAATGTGCATTTCTTAATATTTTGATTAAAATAATTTCATGTTTCTTAAACAAAAATTAAAAAGAGATAAGTTTATGTCATATGCTGTAGATAAGCATTCCTTATAATATTCAATGTTTAGAGCAAATTGATAAAACCAGGGCAGCATTCAAAATAAGACAAGCTTGAAAACAGTGTAGAAGGTTTGTAGTTGGCATGTTTATTTTTAATTAAAAAATTGACGAATTGTCTGAAAACTGATAGAAAAGGCGGTTGCTTATGTGATTTCATGGAACATTCTACAGAAATTCAATGAAATACTTCATTCAACAGTCTCAGATGATTTCAATTTCAAAATGCATCCTGTAAAAAATAGATTGGCAAATAATAAAATAACATTTGATATCTTAAATAATGCTAAGTTTGTATAGCAAGTTAAGAAAAAGAAATATAAGATACGAATAAGAAATATAAAATTCAGTAAATTTTCAAATAGAGAAATAGAAGAATAAAGACGACAAAAACAATAAAGAATTCCTCTGACAAGAATTTTTAGTTAAGGGCTGGAATAGGCTGAGCTTTCTCTTTAAATGGTTTATATAAGATGAAATTGATTTTTAAAAAAAAAAGCTACAAAAATAATGCATAAACAAAAAACTGGTGTTATACTTCTTGAAATATACTTAAGCACAAATAGAAATATGAATTATTCGCACATTATTTTAATTGATGAGCGAAAAGAAATATGTATCCCAAAAACAAATAATTATTTTTGGTTAATACGAATGATTAAAAAATTCAGCACTTAAGTGTTTTCATAACACATTGCAACCAACATTTCAGTTTCGTCATTTTTCACATACATAAACTTTCAAATACAATGATAAACAGATTTGAATATGAATTTAAAAACAACTCCATATAAACTTCTTATATCAATTACTTTTATCTGCTGATGATTTTAGCTAAATGATTTTTAATATTACTATTAAAAGTTTAATGAATAACAAATGTGGAATGCTTCAAAGCGTCTCCAATTCTAACAAACGCAATGCCGGATGAATCTGACAGAGACGCGGCGGCAAAATTTCTCTAATTTAGTTTCAAAGTAGCACACATGAATTAATATATATTTCGTCGAATGGACTTAAGCATTTAATAACTGACTAAATAATTATTTGTAATAATGAAAAATTTGTCACTTTGCAATAATTAATAGAACATACTCACGAATTATTCTAGTTAAGTGACAGAAGGTATCCAAAAGCAGCAGCTGTCAGAGTTCAGGGTAGAGATGCATAATCCACGATATTCTGAATAAAAAATAATTTTGATATTGTTATTTTAAAATATTTGTTCCAAATATTTGTTATTTCAATCATTTAAAAATTATTAATTAGTATTAAATACAAAATTTGTTCATTGTAATTAATACTTATTTTACTACTTTAAGTAGTGTAAGTCTGATTTAATTTATTTATTTCAACTCCCTTTATAATTCTGATTTTTTTTCAAAAATATTTATTTAAATTATTTATTGGAGTAAAGAATTTTCTGAAAAAGTTAAATTTAAAAAATTGTCATTTCTTTAAAATTTTTACTTTAGTTCCATATTCTGTCAATAAACGGCTCCTGCAGAATGAATGAAATTAGAAGGTCATGTCACAGACAATTAAAAATGATCTTTATGGGATAGTCAAATTGTCCATTACGAATTCACTGATATCAGATAGGAATGACGAATATTTTACGATCGGTTATTCGGTAACCAATATCAAAAACTCATAAATACCAGTGATCAATACTTTTCAAAGACGGGTGTGATCGTGACTAGAGATGCATAATCCACGATTTTTTGAATAACAAATAATTTTGCTATTGTTATTTTTAAATATTTGTTCCAAATATCTGTTAATTCTATCATATTATTAATTAAAAATTATTACTTAATATTAAATATAAAATTTATTAATTGTAATTAATACTTAATTTACTAATTTAAGTAACGTGTGATTGAATTAATTTATCTATTTCAGCTTACTTCTTAAATTGATTTTTTTTTCAAAACTGTTTATTTAATTTCTTTATTGGAATAAACCATTTTCTGAAAAATTTGAATTAAATATATATGTCATTTCTTTAAATTTTTTACTTTAGTTCTATATTCTACTAATAGATGGTGCCAGCAGTAAACAGAATATATGCAAAGTCAAGTCATAAGCAATAAAAAAGGTTTGTATGGAATAGTGCATCATCAAATGGGAATATCGGAAAGTCAAATTTACTTTCATGAAGTGGAGCTGCGACTTCACACTTTCCAGTGAAGTCACCTCTCCGGTAAATTTCAGTGATATCGTATCGATTGTTACTTTCTATCGCGATCCAAAACCTGTAATCGAAATATCACCAGTAAGAACGTATTAAGGATTTGAATCACACCCCTTTTTGAAAAGTATTGATCACTGGTATTTGTGACTTTATGATATTGGTTACGTAATAACCGCTCGTAAAATATTCGTCATCCCTAATCGTGACTCCCGAGAGATAAGTTCTGCTGGCTGTTGGAATGAGTCATCACCGTTGGTCTGATGCTCGGAAAAGGACGGAGGTTAATATAACGCGTAATTTGCGATGTATAGAGTTATACTTTTTCGACAATTTTCGTCAACTTTCTAAATTATCAAATAGTTGCATAGACACTAATTAGAAAGAATATTACTTTGTATTAAAAAATTGACATTTAAATATTACAATCGCGGTTTGAGAATTTCTGATATTGAACATCAAAATTTCTTGACAACTATCGTTATTAAAAACACATTCACCGAATTATTAAATAACTACGTAATAATTGCTAATTTATGAATTATTTAATATTTCTTTGAGTAAAATAGATATTTACATTAATTTTCTTTCCAATGGAAACTTTTTAGTTCTCATGTGGTTTATTTTTTTAAAAAAGGAAGCTAATCAATAATAAAAGATTTACATACAGAAATTAAAAATTGCTGTAAACAAAAAATTTGATTAGTAACATAATATATTATTCATTCATTTTTTATCCGCAATATAAATATTGGATTTTAAATTTTATACTAGAAATGTTTGCTTAAAAATATAGCAAATCTATGGACTGTACTTGTATAAAGAAATAACATATTTAAGTTAATAATAATAATATGAATGAATTAAGAAGTTTTAAAATATGAACCAGATAAAGACACATATTAATAAACATTTATTTAATTCGGCATAGTTATAGCAAGAAAAAAACAATACAATTTATCAGAACTCGTACATATACAAAGTAGAAATACTAGTAAAATGTGATTAATAAACAATAATTATGTTTATGTACTATATAAAAATAGAATTATTTAGAACACATATATATAAAATAGAAATACTACTAAAATGTGATTAATAATCAATAATTATTTTTATGTATTATATAAAAAATACAATTATTTAGAACATATATATACAAAATAGAAATGCTACTAAAATGCGATTAATAATCAATAATTATTTTTATGTACTATATAAAAAATACAATTATTTAGAACTCATAAATACAAAATAGAAATATCACTTCAAATATGATTTCTAACAAAATAAAAATCACAACTAAAATTGGATATTCTTAAGCCTTACAGGTTATTATTTTACTAATGCATTTAATATAAATACATTTAATTTCACAGTTACATTCAATTAAATTTTTAAAAATAAGTTTCTCCTTTTTTCCTTCAAAGCAAATTTTTTAGGTACTTTTCGCCCTTCCAATTAACTGATCAATTTTTTTGCTAGCTTTTGTTTTTTTAACAATGGAAGAATTTTTAGAAAAAGTTCCTAGTTTTCTTTTATTCTTAGAAGCAGATTTATTAGATTTTTTTTCATTTTATCATTTTTCACTTTTCAATAATTATTTAATAAGCTGTTAGTTGTTGACCTCAGAATTACAACAAGTAAAGGTAATATGTCATGTCCATCCGCACAAACATCTGAAAAAAAGAAACATATCTTTAGTTATTAAAATATTTTCCACAAGATTAATGATAAAATTTCGTTGATTAGGAACTTTAATAAATTTATTCTCATATTTTTCACTAATTACTTTTTCAACAACTATATACGTATGGATAACAGTATTAAAAACTATTTTACCAGGATATAATTACCCACCCTTATATTTTACATCTATTAGTTTAAAATTAGGAGGAATGGAATTTACATCTATTATTAATTTTTGGCGATAATGTAAACACTTAGTTTTTTTAAAGCAGCACGAGAATAGTAACCAGCTAAATATACTATTATGGGCAAGGTATTTTCTATTTTATCTATGTCGGATTCTTCGACAAATATATCACAGAAAATTAAATCTATAGGTTCTTTTCCATCATCATTATTCTCGTCGTTGTCATCAAATATGTTAACAGTTATAGTACCATTATTATGAGAGGCAATTTTTAATTCGTGGGATAATCTTTGTTTACTTTCAGTCTCATAAAATTGTCTTACAGAAATGTGATATTGGTCTCCAGCCATACTTCTATACTGCTGAAATCTAGATTCTAGTTTATCAGTTTGAATTTTATCTAAGAGAATATATTTCTTTTTTAATGTCTTGGTGCAATAATCTTGACATTAACAATATCCTACCAAGTACAAATTACATCTATGAACTGAGAAGTTTGCTCATAGTTTTCAAGATGGTGTTTTTCCCCAAGCTCATTCAAGGCATGAACAACATTAGTGCTAAAAAGCTTCAATGCTAAATTTACATTTTGTCTTTCCAAAGAGGTTGGCCACAGAGCTTTACGAGTTAAACCATAACCAAACTTTAACAAATTGGTGCACTCTAAATCGTAAAGCTTTCTGACAGTACATTTCGTACACATTTAAGAATATGCACAGTATCAATTATATAAGAAAGGGGGCATGAATTATCGACTGGGTGGTTATATTTAATTTGTAGTTTAGGAGCATTACTAAAGTGGCTTGCTGCTGCTCGATTAATAGAATTATTATCTGTTACAATTCCCCTTACTTTGAAACCTATTTCCTCAAGCCCCTTTATAATTTTCATAATTAAATTAAAAAGTTGTAAAGAATCAAATGTGTTAGAAGGTACAATATGAATAATTTTATAAGAAGGAAAAAGATTTTGCAACATAAACACATGTGCACTGTTTGCTAATTTAGTGCTATTGTATGCTGTTCCTACTATGTTCACTCCTTTGTAATCAAGAAATGGCTTAATATGTACTTCATCAACCATTAGAATTCCAGTTTGATCATCATCTTTTAATTTTTGAAATGCATATTTGGCATAAGCAAGAAAATTGTTGTATTCTTCTGGTTGCGGAGAATTTTTTAGATTAGCACCAATTTTTTGAATAGTACTGGGATCTGGAAGAATCATGCAATGGAGTTTCTGAGAAATTTGTAAGCTTGGGGAGAAATGTAAAATAATAAAGCTGCAAATATTGTCACGTAGATACTAGAGAACACAATGACACACACACACAAGAGGTAGAGCTAAACCAATTTATTAACTGAACTCAGAACTGAGAGAATACAGTAACTGACAAATCCTCTGCTTTTATATAAGCAGAGAAAGTTCCAGAATACTCTTCTGGAGACAGTAAGAAAAGTCCAGAACACTTGTCTGGTAAACTAAAGAAATGTCCAGTATCTTCTGGAACATGAAATAAAGGAAAACATAAAATCAAGGAATAAAGTATTTACATATAGCATTATATCTAAGGGTCTCTATCGGGATTCGAACGCAGGTCTCTTGATCACAAGACCCGTGCCATGACCATTCGGCCATGGAAATTCGACAGACTTTCTTAAATGCGGCATTGCTCCCTCCTTAGAAGAACAGCGTCTCGATGTTATGACATTTCATTGTGTGGTTCTAGCTCTCGATCGAGTCACAGGGCCAGTATAAGTTGTCGTATCTTCACGGTGAGTAGTCTCTTGAGAAATGTCTCTTTCCGGAACATCCCTTATTTTATAAGAATGTTGGCCGTCTTGTTCTTCTGGGTCATGGTATGGTTTCATGCGTAAAACGTAGACAACTTCTTTCGGTTTCCGCCTTCTAGAATTAGGATCGAAATCGGCTACTTCATATGTGACGTCGAACAATCACCTCAAGACTTGATAAGGGCTGAAGTACCTCTTGAGTGGCTTCTCAGAAAGCCCCTTTTTACGAACTGGAATAAAAATCCACACCAAATCCCCTGGTTCGTATACCACCATCCGATGTTTGGAATCATAATGCCGGCGATCTTTCTGCTGAACCTCGAGAGTTCGTGCACGAGCTAATTGCCTCGATTCTTCTGCCTTATTGATCAGATGACTAACGTAATAGTCTTCTTGGCTGAACTCATTGGGGCCGAGAGGAAACATCGTATCCAACGGCGTTTCAGCTTCTCGCCCATGTAGGAGGTAGAAGGGCGTAAAGCCTGTTGTGTCCTGCTTGGCAGTGTTGTAGGCAAATGTGACGAACGGCAATATCTGGTCCCAGTTCTTCTGTTCGACATCAACATACATGGAAAGCATATCTGCTAGCGTTTTGTTGAATCGTTCTGTAAGGCCATTTGTTTGCGGATGATAGGCTGTTGTCATTCGATGAGTGATATTGCACAGTCGATTAATATCGGATACCAGCTTGGACTGAAAAACTTTCCCACGGTCTCTAATGATAACTCGTGGAGCTACATGCTTCAGGATTATGTCCTCTAGTAGGAATTTGGGAATTTGGGTAGCTTCCGCCGTCGGTAAAGCTCTGGTGACTGCGTACCGTGTCAAATAATCGGTGCATAGTACAATCCATTTGTTGCCGTCGTCAGATTTTGGAAATCATCCTAGCAGGTCGATTTCGACGCGATGGAAAGGAGTGGCAGCTGGTGGAATAGGCACGAGATGACCTGGTGGCTTCTGAGGAATAGATTTTCTCCTTTGACATTCTCGGCAGTGCTCACATATCTTCGAACATTTCTGTACAAACTTGGCCAATGGAATCGCTTTCTTATTCTATCATAAGTCCTGGTGAATCCTAGATGTCCGGCGGTAGGGTCCTCATGGAGAGATTCTAGAATACTGAGCCGTAAATGCTTCGGGATCACTGATAGAAATTTCTTTGCGGACGGATCAAAATTCTTCTTGTAAAGGACTCCTTCGACTACTTCAAAGTTTCCCAGCCTGCTTGCTTCGGTACTTTGTTGGTCTCTTATTATTCTTGCCAATTCTGGATCTTTCATCTGTTCTTCTGAGAGATTAGTGAATAAAGTGGCACCAATGGAGTCCCCAGACCATGAAGCATCGACTCTGATTGGGTTTCTGGACAGACTATCAGCATCTTTGTGTTTCCTTCCACTTTTGTACACCACTGATACGTCGTATTCTTGGAGTCGCAGCACCCATCTAGCGAGTCTTCCAGAGGGATCCTTCAGTCCTGTCAGCCAACACAGGGAATGATGGTCGGTGACGATCTTGAAAGCCTTTCCAAAGAGACATGGCCGAAACTTAGTTATAGCCCATATTGCCGCAAGACATTCTCTTTCGTTGTGGAATAGTTTTTCTCAGCCTTCGTCAGAGTCCGAGAGGCATAAGCTATTACTTTTTCCTTCCAATCTTGGATTTGGACTAATACTGCACCAATTCCGTATCCACTTGCGTCGGTGTGAAGTTCCGTTGGTGCAGTTTCGTCATAAAGGCCTAAGGCAGGATCGGAGGTAAGATCTTTCTTCAAGGTATTAAAAGCTTCCACTTGTTCAGGTCCCCAACAGAATTTTGTGTCCCCCTTCAGTAACAACTGTAGAGGCTCGGCTTTATGGCAAAAATCCTTGATAAATCGGCGATAGTAAGAGCAAAGTCCCAGAAAGCTTCTGATGTCATGGATATTCCTAGGAACGGGAAAATCACTCACGGCCTTTATTTTTTCTGGGTCCTGTCGTACGCCATCACTGGATACTAGGTGTTCCAAGATCTTTATCTCTTGTGCTCCAAAGCGACATTTTTTTGGATTAAGGATAAGGCCGGCGTTCTGTATGCACTGAAGGACGGTATTCAACCTCTGAAGATGTTCATCGAATGTTTCTGAGAACACCACAATGTCATCTAAATAGCAAAGGCACATTGTCCATTTTAAATGTCGCAGAAGATTATCCATCATCCTTTCAAAAGTTGCAGGAGCATTGCATAAGCCAAATGGCATCACTTTAAACTTGTATAGTCCCTCAGGTGTAATAAAAGCCGTTTCCTCACGATCGGGTTCATCGACTTCTATTTGCCAGTAACCGGAGTAGAGATCCATAGACGAAAAATATTTTGCTCCCTTCAGGCAATCCAAGGTGTCGTCAATACGTGGCAATGGATACAAGTCTTTCTTGGTAATTTTGTTGAGTCGGCGATAATCAACACAAAAACGCCAGCTTCCATCTTTTTTCCTGACCAAGATACTGGAGATGACCATGGACTTTCTGATGGTTGAATGATGTTTTTTCTCTAACATTTTGGTTACCTCCTCACTGATAATGCGGCTTTCGGATGGGGACACTCTGTAAGCTCTCTGACTAATAGGTAAGTGGTCGCCTGTGTTTATTCGGTGTTTAACATTGAGTTGATTTCCGTTCTTGAACGTCCTTTTTTGATCGAAAATTTCTGAAAATCTCTGGAGTCGATGAAACATCCTTTCTTTTTGGTCGATCCTCAAATCCGGAGCTATCATCGTGGTATAATCGATGACACCCAACTTTGCCTTTGAAGTGGTCGTGGAATAAGGCGATCCCTCATCTATGGTATTTACGCAGTCTTCGTGTAAAAGTTCGGCATACCCGATGCACATGCCTTTAGGGATGATCTGAGGTTCTCCTTGTCCATTGGCAATCCATAGTTCGGCTTTTCCATTAAGGAGCGTAACTATAGTAGACGGAATAGCAACTTCCTTGTTCAAGAGGAGCATGCTATTTCCCTCCACTATTACGTCGATAGCTCGAAGGTTCTTACGGCCTAAGACAGTAATCTTTCTGATAGAACGAGCAGGTACTGTATAGTCTTCTATCGTGAATAAACGGCTGGAGTCTGGAGTTTGGGATTCTCGAAGGACGTCTTGAAGCAAGAGCTCCGAACGGCCACAATCTATAACAGCTTGAGAAGCGCCCAAAAAGTCCCAACCAAGGATGATATCGTGACTGCATTGCGGCAAAACAATAAATTCAAAAGCTTGAGGTCGGCCATTGATTTCGAGACGAAGCGTACATTTTCCCACTGGTCTCACGTAATTTCCATCGGCGACTTTTAAAAGAACATTGTTAGTTGTGGGAAACATAACTTTCTTCAGTAGGCGACGATACTTCTCCGAGATTACAGAAAATGAGGCTCCAGAGTCCACAAGGGCAGGTACTGGCTTATTGTCGACAATTACTTCTATGTTGTTTCCGGTCATCTTTGCGGCACAATGTTGCGGCATCGGAGGATTTTTGTCACTAGCGGCCTCACCCCCAAGGAAGGTCGCACCGCTTAGTTTTCCTCATTTCTGCGGCTAGGAGATTGACTGGATCTTCTATATGGCGACGGAGATCTATAGCGGCGTGTCGGCGATCGTCCTCGTGATGGGCTGGGCGACAAACCTCGGGCTGCTGGTCGGCTGTATTCGTCGGCATAGCGTCACTCATTCGACTGTGGACGGCCGAAATCTCTCCTATTAGCCCGATATGCCTCAAAAATAGCTTTGCGATCTCGACAATATCAAACTACATGGCCAGGGCGGTAACAATGGAAACAGACGGGTCTTCTATCAGGGGTGCGCCAGACATCCGTCTTCCTCTGTGGTTGCTGTGCTACTGGCATAGGTCGTCTGGCAACGTCTGCATAGGTAGGTTGGCGTCTTGGTTTGACCTTTGTCCACTCTGATGTTGTCTGTGACAAAGGAGCCAAAGCATTTTCCACTTCCTCTCGAACAATGGCTTCAATACCTTTGTCCTGGACTTCGGGATCGACTACTGGAGACATAAGGCGCTGGACCTCCTCCCGCACTATTTGACGTATTAGTGATGCCAGATCCAGTTTTTCGTCAATTGCAGCCATTGGTACGACATTTGGGAGCCTTTCAAATTTCCTACCACGGATCCTCTTTTGCTGCATTTCTTCGATTTTTCTACACCATTTTATAAAGTCCTCTGTAGTGGTTATTTCTTTCGTCAGAAGTGCCTGGTAAACATCTTCGGCGACTCCTTTCATCAGATGAGACACCTTCTCTTCTTCTGACATACCTGGTTTGACTTGATGGCATAATCCCAATACGCTTTGGATGTATGATTGCGTGCTTTCGCCAGGTTTTTGAGCTCTATACTTGAGCTCATCTTCTGCCTTCTTTACATAGTGCTGTGTTTCTCCAAATGCCTCTTTTAACATCGATTTGAAAACGTCCCAGGAAGTCAATTTTTCTTCATTATTTTAGAACCATTGTTTTGCTGTACCATCCAGGAAGAAGAACACATTTGCGAGAGAGGTCATGTCATCCCATCTGTTGAATTGTGATACTCTGTCGTATTCCTTAAGCCATTTGTTTGGGTCTTGTCTTACTTCTCCTTTAAATACTGTTGGGTTCCTGTACTGTAGCTGTGCTGGTGTCAGGATGACCGGTTTAGTCTCCGGTTCCACAGGCATTTTCCTTGTCTTTCTCGGTGGTGGGAAATAAAGTCCAAATTCTGGTTCAAGGCCTTTAAGGCGATCGCTTCTTCGTAAATTCGTTTCCACGCTGACTGGAATCGCTACCCGGTGCCTCCACCAAAGAATGTCACGTAGATACTATAGAACACAATGACACACACACACACACACACAAGAGCTAGAGCTAAACCAATTTATTAACTGAACTCAGAACTGAGAGAATCCAGTAACTGACAAATCCTCTGCTTTTATATAAACAGAGAAAGTTCCAGAATACTCTTCTGGAGACAGTAAGAAAAGTCCAGAACACTTGTCTGGTAAACTAAAGAAATGTCCAGAACACTTGTCTGGTAAACTAAAGAAATGTCCAGTATCTTCTGGAACATGAAATAAAGGAAAACATAAAATCAATGAATAAAGTATTTACATATAGCATTATATCTAAGTGTCTCTATCGGGATTCGAACGCAGGTCTCTTGATCACAAGACCCGTGCCATGACCATTCGGCCATGGAAATTCGACAGTCTTTCTTCAATGCGGCAATATAACAATAGTTGGTGAATACCTGTAGTACTTTAGTATTTTCATTCTTTTCAATAATAATCCAAAAGGAAAAAAAGAAATGGTCTTTAATACATTTTTTAATTAATTAAAATTAGTAAATGCAATCTTGTTGTCATAGTTTCGTTTGGAATTTAAGCTTTCAATTATGAAACGCTCAATTTGGTCTTGTTCTAATCATCGCCTCTTTTTTGAAGGACTCTGACGAATTGTGAATGTTGATGATGACAAATATGTTGGGCAGCTAGGAAAAATATTTGGCACAGCATTTTCTTTCAGCATGGGCTTCTTCAGAGGAGTAGATAATGTTTCCCCAGTACTTTCATTGTAAAAAGTAGTTCTGTAAAGCACTTCATTATCTTTAAAATGACTTTCACATACCTGAAAGAAAAAGAGAAAAAAACAGAAAAAATTCTCCTTCATGTAGAATAACTTTTTATATTTTTTAAACCTACAAACAAGACTACATTTTTTTGTGCTAAAATGTTTTAAACTACTGCTTAAAAATCACAGTTATTTTCATGCTTTATTTTAAAAAAATAAATTTGAACCAAATCTAACTCTACTTAAATTTAAATTAACAAACAATTTACATCATTTTTATTAACTAATGTAAATTTAATGGCCTATATTATACATTAACAATATAGTGAAACTAGGATTGAACTAAAATTAATGCATCTTAAATAAATTTTAATTAATCAGAATGATATTAAATTTTTTTTTACAAATATTAAGACTGTAACTAACACAAATTATAATATTTTACACCTAAAAATAATTCAAACTATTTCAAAATATTAAAACGTATTAATTATCAATGCTAGTTTTTGATAACCTTAGAATTCTTTGTAATGGTAAAATGTTTTCTTGGAATCGCATGCAGCCATTTCTCTCTTAAAGCCTCATCAACGGGATATCCAAAAACAGCGACTTTATTTTCTTCATCGTAATTTCCACGACAGGTTGGAACTAAGCATTTACATGACATCTTTTTTTTTAAAGAAAAGATAAGGCTTATTTACCAAAAAATAAATTATTTAATTAAAACAAAAATCCAAATAAAGTAAAATAAACTTCTTTGTTTATAGATATTCATAGTGATATTAATTTACATCGTACTTTTAAAAATATAACTCACTGTCATGATTGGAAACACTTAAGAGATAATGAATGCAATTTTAAAAATTTTTATGCAACTAAATAGTCATCAAAAGGTAAGTTCAGATTAATTGTTGAAAAAATTTTTATAAAGAGATTATTTAAAAAGAATTTTTATACCAAAATTATGAATAAGTTAATAGCAATCGAAAAATTAAGAGCACTGCAGGATTATCGTAGATAAAAAAAAATAAAAAATAATAGTCTAAAAATCGATTCGATTTTCGACATAAAGAAATAGAGAATTTGTATAAATAGATTGCAACTATTTATTATTATTTCATTAAGTTCATTCTTAATCAACGCTACATCATTGGAAGAACAAATAATATTGAAAAACTAAATCGAAATTATAATTTGTTGTTAAAACAGAACGTAATGACCAAATAGGCTTAATAGTAACAGATTCAATCATATTTTAAGTTTGTATTGAGGATAATAGAAAAAATACACTTACCTTCAATAATTTGTATCCTAAACTTGACTTGCTTTTGCATCTCATCCATTTCAATATAACACCATCTTGGATCAAGAAATAAATATAAAAATAGAAAAAAAATGAAGGCTTATAAACACCAACCGTAGTTCACTTTGCGCAGAAAATGTGCTGAGTGACGATTGTTAACCGGCTTCTCGATCGCCTAGCAGTGATGAATCATGCAGGAGCGAAATCTAAATGCTGGCATCGCGTATATATCAATAATTTTTTTTACATATCATTAATATTATGGTTGGCCATGAGATAAATAAAAAATACTTCGATTATTAAAATTTCGTGTATTTCGGAATTTAACGGGAAAAATTATAATGTTCCCATTAAAAATATTTATTTATTCTTTTTGCAATAAACTGATTTTCTTTAATTTAGTAATGTTTTCTGAATCCCAATCAATTTAAACTAAAGATTTAAAAAAATCGAGTCGAAATTTCTGAAAATAAAGGAAGACAAATTGCTGAAAAAGAGTTGCAACGAGCATTTCGATTGTCAGTCTTATATATTCTAGATTGTATTGTCTACACATTATTTTTATTGAAATTGTATTTTATTTTTTCAAAGAGAGTTATAATAAAAGAAATGCACGTAAACTATATTAAACAATCATAAAACTCTATTAATTATAAAATATTTATTATCAAAACTAAAATACCTTCAAATTAAATTTCTTATATATAAAAATAAATTCTACATTTTAAAAAATGTCTATTGTAAAATTTTTATCATGTTTCATAGAAAACGTTTAAAAAATCGGTATCGTGCAGGACATAGCTAAATGCGGTGTTTGTGCCTCGCCATACTATATACTTTTAGGAATAAAAAAAAAATGACAGTAAGATTAATACATTATTTCGATAATATAAATGTTTTAAAGATTGTTGTACTTTATAAAAGTTTCTTCTTATCTTTGTGTATTTTACCCTTTAACAAGGTTATCCAAATGAGATCCCCATGAAACTTAGTCATCTACATAATTTTCATTAAAAAAACCTGTTTTCGCTGGATTATTTTTCTCAATTCAAATATAATTTTATAGCGGTAT
>JAPMOR010120104.1:19233-42503 GCA_026543865.1 Argiope aurantia
TATGCAGATTATTACAAATTGAAAGCTATTCAAACAAAAATAATAAATCAGTCAATAATTTAATTTAACTTAACAACAGAAAAAGAGTATCATCTGAAATATTGGCACCCCTCAAATATCCGATTTATTTAGTGTCACAAAATGAATAAAAAAATTAATAGGGGGAAAAAAGGTTTTTTTTCCTTCATTTTTTTTTACTAAAAAAAGTTAAAAATCTTTTTTATATCGTAAACGCAAAATAAATTAAATTATTCCTATGGCTATCATAAAAAGTACAAATATCGAGTTAATTTTATTTATTTTTTTGCTGGCAAATTTTTTATCTGATCGGCTGAATGTTCTCCAACGAGTTCAATGTGACGGTTCAATCCTTCTGAGATCGGACGAAACGGCATGTCAATGATTGATATTCAGTCGCATTCAAGAAACTTGGAATCTCACAGAGAACATCTATTGAAAACGTGAAATCGCCTCAGAACAAGGCACAGTTGTTGCAATAAAATTTACGCATTCTATCACTTTTGGTTTTGTTTATAAGTTTAAACAGAGATGTGAATTTTTAAATGTAAAAAATATTTCTTGTCGGATATCGATCTCCAAACTCTATTATAAATCAATATTCCTAATTCTCAATACTCATGTGATGTAGTATATAAAACTCAATACTTTTCAAAAACTTACTAAAGCTTTTAATCTACTTTAACTACATTTAATTACATTCACGGACATCTAAAACTACGACGCACACAAAACATTATATGAAAACATAAAATTGAAAACAGAAGTGCTCATAAAAAGAAGTTGCCAGATACAAGAAAGATACAACAAAGTTTAAAAATAATCTCGTAACCAGTCAGTTTTTTTCATCCTCCCACCTTGAGTTGGGAGAATTCGCAACTCAGCAAGTCTCAAAGTCACAAATCGAGTCTTTTTGGTCCATGGACGATTCTTCCAAACCGAGTTTTAACAGTTTCTGAAATGGGACCTTCAGGATATAATACTCGTATCTGCGACACCTTATGAGTAGCTTTCTTTTGTTGCACACCAGGAGTAACTTGCTCTTGTGACACTTTAGCTCTGACATTCTTCGCCACAACATATGTTATCTCCAAAGGAAACAGTCGTTGAATCGGTGTTAGTATTTCTCCACGGGCTGTTTTAAGTCTCACGAGTCTGATAATTCCCTCTTTTTCTGCCACACGTCCCAGGGGCCAGTTGATACGCTTCTGATTATCGTTTCCTGCAAGAACAACATCACCAACAGAAATAGTCGACTTATTTTGCCGTTTTGGCCTTTGAATCAACGACCTAAACACTCACACCTGAATCTTTTCCTAAGGTCTCTTTGCAAAGCAAGATGATATTTGATCCTTTTATTTAGGCTTTTGTGATCTGTTGCATCACAGTCGGGCACTCCAACTTATCTAATGTCTTGTAGGAATAATGATGGTGACAGTGGAACAAAATCTGAATGTCTTTCTGAAATATAGGTCAGAGGTCTTGAGTTGATTATCGACTCACAGTCGCAGAGAACCGTGATCATTTCTTCATATGATAAAAAGGCATGGCCTAATACTCTCTTTAGCACATTTTTCATAACTTCACTCAATCTCTCCTACCAATATCCTCACCAGGACGCATTAGGGAGGATTAAATTTCCATTTAATGCGATTTACCGCTCCGTTCTCTAGGATCTGGTTCCAGTTTAAAGAAAAAAGCAAATTACTAGCACCAACAAAGTTTGTTTCATTGTCACAGTAGATAACTGAGCATATACCTCTTCTTGCCCCAAATCTGCGCAGGGCCAACAAAAATGTGTCTGTGGAAATGCCTGATAGAAGCTCAAAATGTACAGCTTTGTACACCGCGCATGTGAAAAGACAAACTCATGTCTTTTTCTTATCTTTCAAGTACAATGGGCCAGCTAAGTCCACTCCTACAATTTCGAATGCAGCAGTGTCTCTGATTCGATCTTTGGTAATTGGGGCTGGCTCTGCATCTAAATTTTTTCAGAATGCCTCTTGCAGATAACACATTTTGAGATGATCGATCGCACAGTTTTTCGGCCAGTTAAGATGCAAAAATGTTCTCTCAGCAGGTTAAGTAGAATTTGAGTCTCCACATGGCCGTGTCTTTTGTGAAAAGAAAGTATTAAAAGTTTCACAATATGGTGCTGAGAAGGAAGAATTGAGAAGGAAGAACTACAGGTCTTCGAAAAGAATGGCTGTCTTCGCGAAACTCAATTTTTGTTCTCAATCTGATGATGCTATCCTCATCTTTGTAAACTTTTAAAATTTTCAATTTCTCATCTTTCTCGTTAACGAATGCTTCACTTTGAATAATCTTTATTACTATTTTCTCCGCTTCTTCAAAGTCCTCTACATCCAGAATATCACATTTTCTCAGCTCTTTTTTTTTTTTTTTTTTTACAATTTCTAAAAAATCTCAATATCCAGCCGATCATACTTACAATTTTCTCATAATGCGAAAAGTAACGATAATGCCAATCAGGTTCTTTCACATTCAATGGCCTGAGCACTCAAACAGAAAGTCGGGGTAGACACAAGAGTTTTCTTTCGTTCCTTCAGCACTTCATCTTCATTGACTACTACATCTGAGAAAGGCCACTGATCAGCAGGTAAATGTAGCCAGTCAGAGCCTTCCCACCATTTGGAGTGAGCTAATTTCTTGGCAGAGCAACCTCTACTTGTAAGATAGGCAGGGTTAAACGAACCAAGCAAATGTCTCCACTTTTCTTTGGAAGTCAAAGTTCTGATTTCAGCAACACGGTTTTGTACGAGGTACTCCAAGCATCTTCTCTCTTTATCCAAGTTATCACTGTCGTTTAGTCAGACTACAAATAGATTTCTTCTTGCGGGATCTCTCTTGTGATAGATGAGGCAAGGCGTGCAGTGATTGTAGCCGCCAACAACTCTAGTCTTTCAACAGTGGTCTTTTTCTTTCCCGTTGGGAAACTCTGACTTTAGCACTTAACAACTGAACTTTGACATGCTCACTCGTCTCAACTCGAAGTAAAGTTACTGCTGCATAAGCATGCATGCACGCACCACTGAAAAAATGCAAGGAACATTTCTCATCTACAACACCGGTTTTTAAGTATCGAGGAATTTGCGCCTTTTCGAGAGGAAATATGTCTCTCATCGACTTCAGAAATTCTTCTCTTATATCAGAGTCCACTTCTTCCTCGTAATTCAATTTTTGCTCCCAAGTTTTTTGTAGCAGCAGTTTTGGAAACAATGCAACAGGACAAGTTGCACCTCGAATATCAGCAATAACTCCAATTATTTCCAATCGAAAACGACATAAGATATTTGGTATCAATTCAATCAAATTAACTCCAGTTTCTAAACAGTCACTGAGCACCAACAGTCATTGAGCATAGGGCACTTTTCTGTCTGGCAGAAGCATCGAATACAGGTCTGATTTTGGTTGTACTTTTCCCCTTCAAAACAGGACGGTGTGTTAAATGATGTGCAGGGAGATTAACCTCATCTTTAGTCACTTCTTCTATAATATTTTCTTCTAAACACTCCTTAAACACTGCACCATAGGCTTCGGACAGTGCTTTGGTCTTAAGTCTTTATAAATTTGTGTAATCTCTTCTCAGAAAGTTCAAAATTCTCAGGAAGTGGAAGATGACCCTCAGTCCAAGGTAAACTCACAGCATACCTATTGTTGGCGATAATAAGTCAGCAGAACACTCCACCTACTAATTTTGTAGCGCCACCAGTGGTGAAATGATATAATTTCTTAGTGTGTGTTGAGAGTGTTGAGAATAAAGCAATGGAGATACAATCCAAGAGTTTGTGTTTTATTTATATGCGATTGAGTTTTCTAAAAACTGAGCTATCGTGGGCCAAAACATGATCCGTCGAGCTGAAGACGTCTATGCATCTATTGTATAGTGATTCATTATTTGAAATGTGTGATTTATTAGTGGAGATATCGTCGATGATGACGAACTTGGTGTGAAAATATCAAGAATAAAAATTCTGTTGTGGATAACTGGTCTAGAGTGACAACAGTCTCAGCAAAGAGGTATGGGCAATATTATCCTTTGAGTTATTAACTAATTAATTTCCCGAGATGAAGTTAATTTTGCTTTGATGAGTTATAATTAATTTCCCGAGATGAAATTAATTTTGTTTTTGATGAGTTATAATTAATTTCCCGAGATGAAGTTAATTTTATTTTGATGAGTTATAATTAATTTCCCGAGACGAAGTTAATTTTGTTTTAATGAGTTTAGAATAAAATTGTGATAATATTGTTCTCTTGAATTATTTAGAATTATATATTTAAAATGGCGGGTTTAGCAAAATTAAAGAAAGATGAATTAAAACTCGTTGCCGAGGAGATAGGTTTGTTGTTGCGGAAGGCATGAAAAAGAGTGAAATAAAGAGTTTAATTGAGGAGAGTGATGTGTTCAAAAATGACAACGAAGTTGTTAAAGATGCTGTAGATCGAGTAATAGGGAATAGAAACCAAAAATCCGATCAGGATAGTGAAATAGAATTAGAGAGTCTTAGATTAGAGAGAACTAAAATAGAATTACAATTAGCGCAATTAAGGGCTAATGAAAATAGTACTCACACTTCCGTTAATGTAGAGTGTAAAATCGAACCAGAAGAGTCACTGGATAGCTTATTAAAGTCTGTGAGAATATTGTGTATTAAACCAACGAGCAAAGCTCAGGATTGGGGTTTCTTTTTTACTCCGTTAGAGAGAGCACTTAGTACTAAAACGGTTCCTGAGAAGTTTAAAGCAGAGATTTTAGTAAATTTCTTAGGAGAAAGAGCTTCTAATATCCTAACTTATATTGCTGAAAAAAATTTAAATAATTATGAAGAAATTAAATCAATTGTACTAAAGAATTCGAGCCAACAGCGCAAGTGGTTTCAGAGAATTTTAGAAATGCTTCTAGAGATAACGAAACTCATGTGCAATTCGCGTCACGCTCAATGAAGAGTTTTGAATATTATTTAAAATTAAGGGGTGTTACAGATTTTGAGACCCTAAAACAATTGTTAGTTTCGGATAAATTTTTCCAAACGCTGGACAAAGAAACAGCAACTCATATTAATATTAGACAAAATCCTCTCGAGTTAGGAAAAGAATGTTATCTGTATTTTGCTTCCGAAGGCAAAACCATTAATGAGACGAGAAGAGGGCAAAATTATAGCAATAAATTTAAACCAGCATCAAAAGTATTTTTCAATGAAATGAAAAATAAAAATTGTGATTTATGTCTAAAGAGCGAGAATTATCTTTTGTATGCTTGTCTTCAATTTAAGAGACTTTCGGTTCTTGAAAGCGTAGAGGTAGTGAAAAATAAAAACGCCTGCTTCAAATGTTTATCACCTAATTGCTGCGTTAAAAGGTGTTCGTATAGAAATTGTTTCTGTGGCAAAGCTCACAATAAATTAGTACACTTTTCGAAAGAAGCAAAAAATGTATCTTCTTCGAATATAAAAACCACGGAAGTCATAAATGATTCGCAATCGGAGGGGAAATATTCCGAGCACGGTTCAGTTTCTCCCAATGAGTGGAGTACCTCTTTCATTGCAACAAATCTAATCGTAAATCAAAATGCAGTTTTGTCTACTGTAAGATGTTTAATAAAAGACAGATATTCGCAATGGCCGGAAGTAAGCTGCCTTTTGGATAACGGCTCACAGTGCTGCCTCATGAGTCAGAATTGTATGCAGAGGCTAGAACTCAAGAGTGAAAAAATAAATCAATCTATTTCCTGTATTAATAATGTCATGCTGGTAGTTAATCTCCGAGTTACAGAAACTGTGGCTAATAAAAAAAAGTTTCGGAAGAAATATTTCTATGTTAGTGTATCAAAAATATCAGATTTAATACCGAATAAGGTGATAGATATGCGTGTACATATTCCAGAATCAATTGACCTTGCGGATCCTAATTTTAATATTCCGGGCAAAATAGATATTTTAATTGGCGCTGAATAATTTTATGAAGTAATAAAGCCGGGAAAATTAAATGCTAAAAATGAGAATTTGACGTTACAGGACTCTGTATTTGGGTATATTGTAGGAGGTAGCGTTTCGAGTTCAGTTAAATTAAATTCTAACTATTGCGGTTTAATATGTGGATCAGAAGAATTAAATTCAAACTTAAGAAAATTTTGGGAGATTGAGGAAATAGGTAATGAATTACCTAAAAGTAAAGAGAATGCTATTTGTGAGGAGCATTATGCGCGAACACATAGAAGAGATAAGACAGGAAAATATACTGTGGCGATGCCATTTAAAGAGCACTGGTCATGTCTAGGGAATTCAAGGGATATTGCTCTAAAACGACTCGAATCGCTGTGGACTCGCCTGTCTAGAGACCAAAAATATCTGAAACTGTATTCTGACTTTCTCAAGTTGTATGAGGAGTTAGGCCACATGAGCGAAATACAAGATGAAAGTGTTGAACCTGAAGTGACATATTATATGCCACATCATGGCATCTGTAGGCCTCAAAAAATGACAACTAAACTACGTACTGTGTTTAATGCGTCCACCTTGACTACTAGTGGGAAATCGCTCAACCCAATTCAGTATAACGGCGGAGTGATTCAAGACGATCTATTTACATTGCTAATTAGATTCAGAAAGCATATATTTGCACTTACTGCAGATATTCGTCAGATGTATCGTATGGTTAATACGATAGATGAGAGTCAAAGAAATCTCCAAGGAATTTTATGGAAAGAGGGAGCTAATGAGCCTGTTAAAGCGTATCAGCTAAATACGGTTACCTACGGAACGGTTAGTGCTCCATATCTAGCCATGAGAACACTTAAACAAATTTCCATTCAAAAGGGAAAAAACTTTCCAAGTTCTGCATCAGTCTTGTGTCATGACTTTTATATGGACGACGTTTTAAGTGGAGCGAGTACATTGGAAGAGACAAAAACTTTGCAACATTAACTTGGTGGCATTCTAAAAACCGCCCAGATGTCATTACACAAGTGGTGTGGAAATACTTCTGAGCTTATTCCTGCTACGGTGAAAGATCATGAGTTCTCATCTACGGATGAAATTAAGACTTCAGGGATTGCCTGGAAGGCTAAAACTGACTGCTTTACCTTTAAAGTAGATTTACAGCATAATGCCCATCCTACCAAAAGGTAGGTCTTATCCATTATCGCCAGACTTTTTGATCCACTTGGGATACTTGGGCCAGTGATTACGAAGGCAAAAATATTCATGCAACAATTGTGATTGCTCAAGATTAATTGGGATGAAATACTTCCCACGGAAGAAGCTGGTGAATGGCAAGAGTTTGTAACATCTTTAACAAACTTAAACGACATTAACATAAAAGATGTATTGTTATTCCAAACGCGGAAGTGAATGAGCTTCATGGATTCTGTGACTCGTCTGAAAAGGCATATGGTGCTGCAATCTACGCAAGAACAGTCAATTCAGCTGGTGAAGTGAAAGTGAAGCTAATCGCGAGTAAATCTCGTGTGTCACCATTCAAGCAGGTAACTATACCTCTTTTAGAGTTATGCAGTGCCGTTTAACTCACCAAATTGAGGCAGAAGTTAAAAAATGCCTTAAAAATGGACATTACGTCAGTATTATATTATTTGGATTCTATAATCGTACTTTCGTGAATGAGAAAACAGTCACGAGACTTAAAAGCTTTTTTTGCAAACAGAGTGGCTATTATTCAAGAATCCACAGAAACGAATCAGTGGCATCATGTTCCTTCCAAACAAAATCCCGCTGACGTCATTTCAAGGGGACTTGATCCAACGAGAATGCAACTAAGTGACTTACGGTGGTTTGGTCCAACCTTTCTCCAAGAACTGGTTGTGAACTTTCCTGGGGATTGCGACGACATTCACGATTCATTGGACAGTTCTGTGCAGAACATGGACGTTTCTTCTGAGAAACTTTATTTAACAGAACTAAAAAATACGACAAATTGCTGTTTAGTTTCAGCTATGGGCTCATAATTTTTATATAATATACTTGGTGTGTGAACTAAGTTTTATAAAATAATTAAAATATTAGCCTTTATTCTTAGATTTATTAATAATTTGAGAAACTCGAGCAAAATGTCAGATCCTTTAACCACCAAGGAACTGCAGTTGGCCAAGTTAACTTTTGTCAAACTTGTTCAGGTAACTGCCTTTAATTGCAAAGTGAAAGCTCTTGAAAAAGGTGAAAATGTTAATAATAGTCAGGTAAGTTGCTTGAACCCATTTCTAGACCTAAACGGCGTCTTACGTGTTGGAGGAAGATTAAGTAATTCTGATTTGTCATATGATAAAAAGTTTCCCATATTACTTTCAAGAATCTCAAATTCACTTTGTTAGTTATGCAATATTTTCATCTTAAATATTTACATGTTGGTTCACAAACATTGTTGTATTTGGTAAGATGGGAATATTGGCCATTATCTGGCAGAAATACAGCCAGAAAAATTATTCACGAGTGTGTCATTTGTGCTAAAAATAAACCTAGAACTGTAACCCAAATTATGGGAAATCTTCCAACCAATAGAGTTAAATCTAGTTATCCTTTTACTTATGTTGGGTTAGACTTTTGTGGACCTTTCTATATTAAATACAAGGGTCAGAGGAAAGGCAATTATCAAAAATGTTATGTGGCTGATTTCATTTGCTTTGCTACTAAGGCAATCTACTTGGAAATAATCACTGACTTAACTGCAGAGGCAATGATTGACACTTTAAAGCGCTTTTTTAGCAGAAGAGGTATTAGTTCCTCTATCTGTTCTGATAATGCAACTAATTTCAAAGGGGGCCAATTCAGATTTAAAACACTTACAAAATATGATTGGTAGACCCCCAGAGCCACTAGCTAATTACTTAACAATGGAATAATTGACATGGGTATTTATTCCACCAATGTCACCTAACTTCGGTGATTTATGGGAGGCGGGCGTTAAATCTTTCAAACACCACATAAAGAGAGTTGTTGGTAATGCGCGTTTAACAATGGAACAGTTTTTGACTATTATTATTCAAATTGAAGGTATTCTAAACAGTCGCTCACTGACACCTTTGTCATCAGATCCAAACAATTTTGAAATGTTGACCCCAGGCCATTTTCTAATCGGCCGTCCCGTAAATAGTTTTCCTGATCCAGATTATTCAGAGAGAAAAGATAACCTTTTATCTCAATGGCAAAGAGTGAGAAAAATGGTCCAAATAATTTGGAAAAAATGGAAATTAGATTACTTAAATAATTTGCAAGCCAGACACAAATGGCTGTTGGAGAAACAAAACGTTTCAAAGGATTCTGTGGTTCTTTTGAAAGATGATAATCTTCCCTCTTGCCAGTGCACAATGGGAAGAATACAAGATTTAATTTATGGATCAGGCGGCAAAGTCAGAGTAGTACTTATAAAAACTCCAAAAGGAGTGACGAAAAGAGCAATTTCAAAGATTTGTTTATTACCATGTGAATAAAATCAATGTATATCTGGTGTAATTTATGATTGTATTTAGTATTTAAAATGATATATAATGTATATTTAAGTTGTTCATTATACATATTGAAATATCGCATATATTTTCTTTTCAGAAATGTTTTGTATACAAAGTTCAATTTCATTTTAAAAGTGTAACATTTTTTGTATCTTGTGCAAGATAATTGTTGAATTTTTGCATTGTCTAATTAAGCAATGTGTTAAATTTTTATTTCTGCAATGTTGAGATTTTGAAATGATATTTCAAGGGGGGCGGAATGTTGGCGCCGATAAGTCAGCAGAACGGTCCACCTACTAATTTTGTAACGCCACCAAGTGGTGAAATGATTTAATTTTTTAGCGTGTGTTGAGAGTGTTGAGAATAAAGCAATGGAAATACAGTCCAAGAGTTTGTGTTTCATTTATATGTGATTGAGTTTTTTAAAAACTGAGCTATCGTGGACCAAAAACACCTATTATTCTCCATTTTAACTGTGTCTAAGAAATGCTGCCTCGCTGCTTCTTGTAATTCACCCGCCGTCTTCTTTTCAGATGGGTCTGTGATACCAAGAGAGTCAAGAGTCCACAAATTTGTTATGCAAGCACTTGTCGTGAGCATTGAAGTGATTAATAAGCTTGTATTCTCACTATTGGCATGTCCTATAACCGTCCAACCTAGCTTTGTTTCAATTGCAGTGGTTCCATTTTTTAGTTGGAGATGGTTTCTGGTAATCAGCTTTCCTGCGACAACAGCTAATATGAAAATTTCAATTGGGCCATCCAAATCTTCTGCCAAATGAATGTTGGAGTCTCTAAATTCTTTAAAATGTGATCCTCGTTTTCTAGATAATATTGAGTCACAATTAACTTCCTGTCCGAGTACTTCAAAATGACAGTTATACTCCTCTGAAACGCTTGACAAATATATTATATACACATCATGTTGGCAGGTTGAGTAACCACCGAACAGTGAGTGTTGTAAATACTCTCTCCGTTTGGCTTTGTAATTCATTTCTTCAGTTGTTGCTTTCAGAACACATGACCGCTGAGATCCAGAATCAATGATGGCTCGAGCTTTACGTTTAGTGGTTTCTCCTCTCATAAAAATGGTTAAATTTTGTAAGAAAACATTGGAAGATTTAGACAAGTTGGCCAAAGCTTTGTAACACTGATTCTCGAACTTTAACATCTGTATGGACAAAGGAAGAATTGGGTTCTGGTGACAATGTTCTACACAAAGAGGAATGGTATTTCTTCCCACATAATTGGCAGTTTACCTTAGAAAGGCACGTCTTCACTCTCCATGTCCCTCTCTCAAACACAAGAAACAACAACAGGCCTTCTCCACAGCACTTTGTTTTTCATGCAAAGTCAGTTTAGAAGCTTTTTTACAATTCCGTGAACTATGTTCCTCAGTACAAAAAAATGCAGAGATTCTTCTTATTGAGATTACATGCCAAAAGATCAGTTGTTGTTGATACTCTGGTTTGAAACATCTTCTCGTTAAACTCTCGACTGTTGTTGGAAAAGCTGGATTTTTTAGATTGATCAAAACTTTGGGAAGCTAACAAAATCCTTTCTTATACCTTCACTTCATCCTGGAGAAAGTCTAAAAGACGATCTAAATCATTACTTGGCATTTTCTTACTTGAAGAGGTATCTTTTTCCTCGGTTATTACGTCACCTCCTCACTCACTCGTCTATGTATAGTTCGGAATCGCTCCCATGCCTTGAAAGACTCGTCAGGGAGAGAAGATTCAACTAGAGGGAACAACATTTCTGCATATTTATCCTTGGTCACTCCCAAAGTCTCGAAAGCTCTTAATTTCGTTTCTAACTCATTATACAGTTTACGTATGGGGATTTTTTTGCAACTTTTGTTTTAATAGTACAATAGATTACAGATCTCTCACGTAAGCCTCGACGAGCAAGTCTTCTCTGCCATAGAGTAGCTTTAACTGTTTAACCGCTTTTTCATAATTTTCACCGCCAGGGGGGAAACTTTTAATCAACTCGTCAGCAGGTGAACCTGTCTCCATAGCTTGTGCTAAATAAGCATATTTATCATGATTGACGAGGTTGGAATCGTTATTAATTTTTTGAAATTGTCCCCAAAAACACAACCAGTTCTTTATATTTTAATCAAAAATGGGTAAATTGATTTTAGGGTAATGCAATAAATTGTTCGGTGTAGTACTCACCGCTCCGGAAACAGTAGAAGCCGAAGACTGTCCTTTTTTCTCATCTACAAGATCATGTAACTTATTTTCTAAAACTCGCCACTTATCAAAACAACTCTCTGAAATGTCGATTTCATTATTAATGTTTTCCTCAGTCTCTTCGGGAGCAAACAATAGTTCTCGAAATTCGTACTCACACTCTACCATTAGTTTCGCTTTCTCTTCTACAATTTTTAATTTCAAAATTTTATTTTCGACAGTCAACTCATTTTCACAGTTCAAAAATTCTCTATGAGCAATCGTAAAGAGTCACCGATACTGTTTACGAGAATTTTTTAGTTTCTCCATTACGTAAATATAATAAGCTCAAAAGTGATGGCTTGCTCGAATCGTAGCGGATATCCTGTCGCGGCCGCTAGATGTCGGAAAACGATCTCCAAACTCTATTATGGATCAATATTCCTAATTCTCAATACTCATGTGATGTAGTATAAAAAACTCAATACTCTTCAAAAATTTACTAAAGCTTTTAATCTACTTTCATTACATCTAATTACATTCACGGACATCTAAAACTACGACGCACACAAAACATTACATGAAAACAGAAGTGCTCATAAAAAGAAGTTGCCACATACAAGAAAGATACAACAAAGTTTAAAAATAATCTCGTAACCAGTCAGTTTTCTACATTTCTATTACTTCGTAATATTCATAAAGAAATTCAAAATGAATCTAAAATGAAGAAAAATATTACATTTTTTTTATACAACAATTCACGTAAAAAAAGTCGCAATAGGTTTTGCATATTAATTAATTAAAATTTTGAGAGATTAAAAACAAAACAATGGCTTTGAAACTCTTTTATGATAAGTTAGATTTATAAGATATAATTGGAAATTATTTTGTGCAAATGGAATGCTTTAAAATGTTACATTCTAAACTTATAGCCGTTAAAAATGTCTTTAAAATACTTCATAACGAAAGTAAAATTTATAATGTAATAATTTAAAATGAGATAATTTCGTATCAGTTTAAAAACTGTTATATAATTACTGAGCCAAATGTCAAATTTTCCGTATTATTTTTATTGACAATTGTGCTTTGAAAAAAGTGAAGGGAAAAAAATTCGCCTAAAAATTCATTAATATATTCTCAATAAGAAATTAATAATAATGGACACTGTTACTCTTAAAAAGTAAAGGTAATCGATTTTGTTTGGTCCCAGGTCAATTCTTTAACCATTATCGATTCTGGACTTTAACTATTATACATAAAGTTATTTCATTATATATATATATATATATATATATATATATATATATATAGATATATATAGATATATTTAATACATACCTACATATATTATATTATAATCTGAATCAAAAATACTATTTTAAATATGACAACCCTTTTCTTTGTGCACGCATGTTTGTGTGTGTAATTCTTAGTTTTCTTATGTGTACAAATATTTCTGCACTAAATTATTGTTGGCACTTCAGATTGTTTGGGATAAAAACTGAAATTAATTTTAAAATTAAATGCATTTTATTTTTGGAGAATTTATTTCTTTTTAAATGACATAGAAAAACTTTTTTATATAAATTTTCTTTAAAACATGCCAATTTTTCTCTAAGAATTGAGATTTAAAATGTGAACACCTTCGAAAAGTATTATTTCAAATGAAATTTCATCCGTCTATTTTTCCGTCTGTGTTTTGAAGTGTGTTAAATATGAAACAACGCAACGTTCAAAATTCCTACTGATTAAAATCGGCGCGTGGTTTACGGAAAATCATCAGATTTTTTGTGCTTATGACGTCCGTCCTTTATTCGCCCTCTTCCTGACTTTACTTGGCATTTTACCACCTTTTATGACTTGACTTCTGGGAAAAAACTCTATCTGAAAAAGAGGATCAATATCTTTCATTTAATTAAGCATTTACATGTGCAGACTTGAATATGTTTTTCCTACACGACTCTTTCTGATATTTGCAGTTTTATCTTGTTTTCGGCTTCTTACCTATTTAGAAGCTTTAGTTTTAAATAAAAAAAATTGTAATAAGAATTATTTTATTTTATTGTTCACCAAATATTTAACTGATAATTTTTTAAGAATCTCTTTTTAAAACCACCGTCGATTATATTTGATTCAATAATCTTGATTTCGATTATTAGACATTTAAATTTAAAAAAATAAAAAAAAATAAAGCTAAAATGCAAGATAGCTGGAGAGTATAGATTTTATGCAAAAAAGAAAGTTAATATAATATTCTTAAAAAAATGTGTTTAAATGACATTTGGATGGACACTACGGATTTCTTATTTGCTTGGAAACTTCGTTCCAAGCAGTGATATAAATAATATTATTACATTTGTTACTTATTGTATAATACCATTTGTTATATTTTGAATTTTAATGCAGTTGTACATTGTATAAAATTCTTACTTATTTATTGTTTTATTGTAAAATCAAATTAGTCTTTTCTTAATTTTTATGAACGCAAAAAAATATATCCATTCCTTTAATGGCAATACAGCAGTAAATTTAACCATAGATAAATGGTGAAGTTCAATGGTAAAAGTTCAAGCCCTAAGTCCTTCTGCGGTAAACTTACAGAATAGTGTAGTAGAATTAGACTATTAATGATAAAAAATTTAATACAGTAAAAATCTTATTTTTCTGGAGGTTACGAGAAGCCAACATAGTATTCACAAGATTTTAGTGAATAGTATGAAGAAATGTGGTATAATAAAAATGAATAAAAATGCAGAGTAAATAATTAAGATTTTATTTCCTTAATGATTATAAAATATTCTAACAATGCTATTTTTTTATGCTATGCGCTGAAGTCAATTCTATTTATTCTTAAAAGTGTAAAAACACACACACAAAACAGATACAAATATTTTAATAGCAGAAGAAGAAATAAATTGTCCCTGCATAAAAATTATGCATATATATATATATATATATATATATATATATATATATATATATATATATATATATATATGTGTGTGTGTGTGTGTGTGTGTGTGTGTGTGTGTGTGTGTGTAATGATATTTTGAAATCTAATTTAATCTTAATTAATTTCCTAATTTTTAGCTTAATTTAGCCCATATTAACTTCATTCTAAAATGTTCTCCTATTTCCTGATCCAATTCCACCTTATCTATTTAATTAATGCAACAGAAGCTCTGTAAAATTGCTGAGAGCGACAAGTTTCCACTCTCAGAGTGAAGGGATAAAAAATCGTCAAACCATGCACATTCTTTTAAAAGATCCGTATCCCTTACCTGAGTCAAACACATGTAGAGAAATTCCTATCAAAATCTCATAGTATACATACGGTATAATTACGGGATTTTCATTAGCTTTTTCTCTTTTCGCTCTTGTGTTGTTCTGTGTTGTGTGCTCGTTGCTTCTGTATGTACATAAATCCTGCCTCATGAGATGGAATAAAACGAAATTTAAAATTCGAAAGTGTCTTCTCTGTCTTCGGAAACGATTCTCCTTAAAAAATTATGTTTACATTTAAGAGTCGACAGGATTTGTTATCCATGCCAAAATTGTCAAATGAATTAAAAGAATTAAAATTAAATCCCCGGGAGGAAAGGCAATTCAACGTTACGCTGCAGTCAGCGGCTCTCCGATGTTTCTCTCTCGGTCGCCGCTACGTTCCGTTCCCGTCCCAGTGGACATTCTGCTCGCACCCGAAGTTTCATCACTGCCTTCCATTCCTGACCACATTATTGATGATACGCTATGCCTTCCGTAACCTATGACCTCTTTCTACGTTCCTTCTCTGGTGCACCACATCCTCGTATGCGTGCTCCTTATTACATCCTCAGAAAGTTGAAGCTCCTTGTCTGTGCCTAATGATATAGTTTTCCAAGATGTCACTTTCGTGTTATATTATCATCACAATATAATAATCACCTTCCGCCACCTGCTGGGCCACGGTGGCTTGGTGGTAAGGTCTCGGTTTCGGAACCAGAGGGTTTCAAGTTCGTGTCCCGATTCCACAGAAGAACCGTCGTGTAAGGGGGTCTGTTGTACATTAAATTCGTCATGACCAAACGTCCTCACGCTGGTGTGGCGTGGTGTGGAGAGGGGGTGCCAGTTCTGATGTTGTCTTCGTCATCTGCCTGAGGTTCAAAATTACGAGGTCCGTACCAAAATAGCCCTAGTGTTGCTTTAAACGGGACGTTAATATAACTGAACTGAACTGAACCATCACGTACTTCTGCTCTTCAGGCCAGGGCTAAAGATTGCCTTTTGTGACCCCTCAAAAAGTGATTAGTGTTGAAAAAAATCTCCATTAGAAATTCCTGACTCTCAGGTGAAAATCAAGATTTATTTTGTGCGTTTTCTTATCTTTTGAATTTCATATTTAAATTTTAGAATAATTGCAAATTATATTTTTATAGTATTATTTAAAATATTGAAGTTTTTAGTCTTTTATCAAATCTTATTTAAAAAATTTTATGCATAAATTTGTAATGTGTTTTATTTGAAAACTACTTTAATGTTTTGGGGATCTGGAAAAATGATTGACCCAGATAAAACAAATGTATCTAACCCTCAGATTCTAAGTTCAGAAAAAGAAATTGCTAAAGAAGAAAATGAACAAATAACACAAGAACCCTCCATAATCCCTTTTGATCTCGAAAATGAGACGAAAATGTATTTATGGTTGGAATATTTCAATGAAATTTGTAGAGTGAATAACAAAACTGACTTGTGGAAAATTAAAAATATTGCCAAATTTCTTAAAGGGTTAGCTTTAACTCATTACATAAATTGTTTCTTAAATATTGATAATTTTGATGATCTATGCTGCGTATTAACTTAACAATTTATTCAGTCCAATATTGTTTATTTTTCTGACTTTTTAGAACTTAAATCTGACTCAAAAATGCTAAGTTAGTTGATTATTTTCACAAAAAAATAAATTGTAGCAGACAGTTTGGCCTTAATCCACAACTGGTTTTGGAAGGTTTTACTGATGGACTGTCTACTCAATTAGAACAACTGGTAAGCATAAAAGCCCCTTCTACCCCTACAGAATTGCTTACAATAGCAACTAAACTTTTAAAAATGGAAGAACCTTCAGAACCAAACACATTAACAAACAAAGCTACTGATATTGTCCCTGTATCAAAACTAAGAACCTGTTACCGATCAGGAAAATTAAAATTAAGTCATGAATAATAATTTAAATTTTAAAAAATCCTTTTATTTGCCATTTTTTTTCACATAAAGCCCCATTTAGGTTGGGCCATTGGCCCGTAAGAGTTTTCTTTTTCTTCATTATGATGATGGTGTGATAATCGCCATCACAACATAAATTAAAATATAGCAATCTTATTGAGATACGAGTATAGGGAGGGTCAACCTCCCAATTAATTTCTATCTCTTACTATTTTTATCCCAGATATTTTGTTCTTCTTTTTGGAAACGAATATTCCTGGATGGAAAGAGAATAAGAATTACATTCCTTTTCTTGATGTCCTAATGTTTTTTTCTTTTAAAATTATACATTTTTATGCCATTTGTTTGAGTATTAATGTCTGTAATAAGAGTATTTTGACTCTCATATTTATTATTTTCTTATTCAAGTGTTTCATACAAAATCAGAACCATGTTGATATTTTATTATTATATAAATTCAATTTATTATTCCACTATTTTACACCCAGTTTGATAATTTTAGTGAGCCTTCTACTATTAAAGGACACTGTGTGCAAGCTTTCCTTAGAGACATTCCTCACCAAATAGGGACAATCAGTCCAACTTCTGTAGAAAATCATTTTTATGTTGCACATTTCAATATATTATTATTTTGGTGGTGTTGACTATTTAAGTATATAATATTTCCCCAAATATCTCTTTATCTTTTTTATATTTTTAATATTCTTGTTCAAAATGATTTTTATAGTAATGTAAAGGTAAAGGGAACTTATGTATCACTTTTAATATGCATTTAAATTTAAATTCTTTTCTTCAACACCGCTGTAATGTATGGCTGTGTGTCGAAGGGCCCTGACCACTTCCACGTCTAGCAGTGTGTGTGGGCAGAATTGTAATGATATTTTAAAATCTAATTTAAACTTAACCAATTTCTTAATTTTTAGCTTAATTTAGCCCATATTAACTTAATTCTAAAATGTTCTCTTATTTCCTGATACAATTCCACCTTTTTTATTTAATTAATGCAACAGAAGCTCTGTAAAATTGCTGAGATCGACAAGTTCCAAAACTCAAAGTGAAGGGATTAAAATTGTCAAGCCACATTCTTTTAAAGGATCCCTAAAATTCTCTTACCTGGGTCGACACTTGTAGGGAAATCCCAGCATATGATTAAGGGGATAAATTTTTCATTTGCCTTTTCTATTTTCGCTCTTGTGTTGTTCTGTGTTGATGTGCTCGTCACTTCTGCTAGTACATAAATTATGCCTCCCGAGACGGAATAAAACTAAGTTTAAAATTCGAAAGTGTCTTCTCTGTCTTCGGCTACGATTTTGCTTTTTGCTTAAAACATTATGCGTATATATATATATATATATATATATATATATATAATCGATTCTTTTTAGGTGTTGGTACCAAAAATTCATCGAAGGAATCAGTCGATTTCTATTTTATGTGCAAAATTAATGTAAAATATTAGTCTGCAATAGGCAAATATATTTAAATGACAAATTAATAAGAAGAGTCGTTAATTTCCTTGAACGTAAAACAGCGAAGGAGCCACTCCTTCTATTGATTTTACGCTGTCGAATCTTAAGCGGCCTGTGCCGACAGCTTTGTAAGAAAAAAAAAAAAAAGATATCTGCTGATAACCGACCCTCCAGGGGAGGAATTGAAATGTCAAAAATACAAAACATTCTCCTCTTGTATCCCCAGGGAATGTCCCATCCCTTAACTGAAGTCGTAAAGATAAAAGGAGAAATCTGCGAATGGGTTAAAAAGTAAACCTATAGAATGGGATGGGAGAATCTATGCGGATAGTGTTGGTGCGATTCAATTTTCGCTTCGTTATTTATTCCACAGGACAGATTGGGATAAATTCACGCAGCTAGCAGACGTCAATGAGAATATGATCAATACTGGAGACATTATGGAAGCAATACAGAATGTCCTCGACTGTATCATAAACGCCGCAAATAATACTATTCCCAAAAGTTCTCCACATCTAAGGAAATTTCGTAGACTGTAGTGGAACTAAGTTTGTCGCGACAGTCGCAAGTGAGAAAAGAAACTATGGAACCTTTTCAGAAGGTACCCAACTACCGAAAATCTTGTAGCTTTTAAACGTTCCAAAGCAAGTGTCAAATTCTTCGTCGAAGTCAGAGAGAGTCGTGGATCAGTTTTATTTTTTCGATAACTTTCTCAACTTCCAGTAAGCAACTGTGCAAAAACGTCAAGGCTGCTGATCGAATTTACAGAGATTTTCGCTTTCCTATTTTGAATTCAGGAAGTGCTAAATATACCGCTCCATTAGACATAGCCAATGCACTCGGGAAGGCATTTGAAATAGTTTCTGCAGCAGATTCTTATAGCACTAATTTTATAGCAACTAATTATAACGAGGAGCAAAAGCATTTGTATTTTAAAACCCACATACCACTTCCTTAGAATTGACGGTTTAGGATGTTCGAGTTAAAAATTGCCTTGTCTCAAGCGCATGATAAATGTCCCGGGCTGGATGGAATCACAAATAGCATGCTCCGCCATTTGAGTACATCTCTTTCCAATCTATTAACGTTATTTAATAGAATCTGGACTGAACAAAAATGCCCGTCATAATGGCACGAAGCTATTGTGATTCCAATCCGCAAATCCGCTGAAGACCTCGGAAATCCTGTGCACTATAGATCAATTGACTTGACCAGTTGTTTACGCAAAACTATGGAACGCATGGTCAATGCCTGTCTCGTATACGAATTGGAGAAACATGGTTGCATCTCCCCATTTCAGAGCGGTTTTCGAAGAGGACGATCAACGTTTGATAACATGATCCTCCTGGATCATGTTATCATATTCGCAACTCTTTTGTTAGGAGGAATCAGTCATCTTGTCTTTGTTTTCTTCGATGTCGAAAAAAAACTTTGACCGAGTATGGTGCTATGGCATACTATATACGCTTTTTAACATTGATTTTATTGTAAACTTACGCATATTTTTAACTAACTTTTAATCCTGTCAAATTTTTTGAATGCGAATAGGAAATTTTTATTTTAATCATTTTACTCAAACTGAGGGTGTTCCTCAAGGGAGCATTCTCAGCGTCACACTTTTTAACGTTCATTTTAGCTAGATTCTAAATCATTTGCCACCAACTGTACAAGGAAGTCTCTACGTCGATGATCTGTAGATCACCTGCCAAGGAAGTTACATGCATTTAATAAAACGCCAATTGCAAATTGCAATTAATAGGCTGGTAGCTTGGTGCAATAGTAATGGATATGCTATTTCTCCTGAAAAAAGTCGATATGTACATTTCCGCAGGAAGCTGAGAGTACATTTGGATCCAAACGTTCATGTCCGTAATGTTGCTATTCCTGTAGTACCCGAAATACGCTTTTTGGGAGTCATTTTTGATAGAAAGCTCACCTTCCGTTCCCACATTTTATATCTGAGAAAAAGTGAGGGGAAACTTTGAAAATGCTAAATGTCCTTTCAAAGACTTCTTGGGGGATAGAGATCGGACCTTTCTACTTCATCTTCATCAGGCAGTGATTCTCTTTCGTATCGATTACGGATGCATGGTTTATGGATCCGCTCATCCTAGTGATTTGAGATGACTAGATCCTATCCATCACTCTGCTTTACGAATTTGCTCGGGAGCTTTTCGTACTTCACCTACTGAACCTTATCAACTACTACTACATTTGAGACGTAAAAAATTTCATCCTCACACTTTTTACGAGAGCAGTCGTTTCTGAATCCCCCATAAGCTAAATCACCCTTCCTGCTCGCCTTTGCTGATTCTATACCGCTCGCACTTCTCATATTCCCCCTATCAGTGAAAGAATCAAAGTATTTCTGCAGGATTCGGAACTCAGTAACATTCCTATTAAGTCAGTTGATTTGTTTTCTCCCCCCCCCCCGGGAAACTCCCTAAATTCCGCTTTTAAACCCCTTTTCTGGATTTGATAAATTCACAACTGCTTCTATTTTTTCCAACAACTGTTTCACTATCATCGCATACAATATCCTTCGTACATCCCAATTTTTACTGATGGCTCAAAATCGATTGGGCATGTCGGTTGTGGCTTTATTATTTCATTGAAAACACTGAGCTATTAATTGCACAATTGTTATTCAGTGTTTACTGCTGAATTAGTGGCAATATCTTATGCTCTTCAGGGGATTTCACCTTCCAATGAGCGCAATTTCATCATATACACTGATAGCATAAGTGCTGTCCAGCTATGACAATCGAATGTCTCTATTTGCTTTGGAAACACTAACTGCTCTACAGCATCTTCAGAAAAAGGGATTTAACATAATTTTTTGTTTTGTTGTTTTGTGGACATTTATGGTAATAAAGCGGCTGATTATGCAGCAAAATCTGCTTCTTCTCTTTTATCGCATAAATTACCGTATGGCGATGCCAAGAATGTATTAATAATACATCTTTTTCTACTCGGCAGGGAAATTGGGATCTGCTGACCCATAATAAATTATATTCAATTAATCCTTCCAATGAATGTGGCTTGCCCTTCCTATACAAGAGATTGACGTCAAATTGACTCGCTTCCATATAGGATATACACGATTCACTCATAAGCCCCTCATGTTTTGAGAAAGCCCACCCGTGTGTCCCACTTGTCATACTAATTTTACTGTTAACCACATTCTGATCGAATGTCCTTCTTGTAATTCCCATCGTCAGAACTTTTTTAATTGCTCATCTGTAACCTTGCGTGACGATGGATGAAATACGTCATCCAAATCTTTTTAATTTCTTGAAAACTATTCGTTTTTTTTTCTTTACATTTGATAACTCATATTTTTCTTGCGTTGCAACTTGATTTATTTTTTAACAATTTCGCAAAGTTTACGAAGTTTTTGCACACATTTAGAAATTACTGTTGGCTTTTGATATAATTGTTTTTAACTTTCAACCATATGCATGGCGCAGTTTAGTCAAGCATGGCTTTTGCGCCAAAAACTCCTCCCCAAAAGCGTAAGAGTTAGATTTTTCTTTTTCTTCTTGATGATGCTGTAATTTTGATAGACATCACACATATATTCAAATACAACAATCTTACTGAGACACAAGTATAGGGTTAATTATATTAATTTCTATCTTTCTATTTTTATCCCAGATATTCTGTTTTCTCCTTTCGAAGCGAATATTCCTGAATGGGAGAAGAAAGAGAATAAGAATTTCACTGCCCTTCTTGATGTCCTAATTTTTAGGCCATTAAGTGTCACCTACTATTAGTAATTAGGGAAAAAGGTCTAATTAGTCACCCACTAGCTAACTAGTAAGACAAATATTTATACTCTTCAAATTACCAAATACTTTTATACTTTTTACTAATATACTTTTCACATACCATTATTTTATACTTTTCAAACTTACACAGTTTTATGCCATTTATTTCAGTATTAATGTTTATAATAAGAATATTTTCAATCTCATATATATATTGTTTTCAGATTCAAGTGTTTTATATAAAATCAGAACTTTGTTGAACTATGAACTATCATATAATTTATTATTATTTGAGTGTAATTTATTCTTCCATTATTTTGTACCAAACTGATAATTTTGGTGAGCCTTCTACTATTAAAGAACACTGTGTGCAAGCATTACCTAGAGACATTCCTCAACAAATAGAGAACAATCAGCTAAGTTTCTGCAGAAAATCATTTTTACATTACACATTTTATTATTGTTATTATTTTGTTAGTATTGTTGATTATTTAAGTTTACCTAATATTTTCTCAATTACATTATATTTTTATTTTAATTACTTATTGAAATGATTTTTATAGTAATGTAAAGGTAAGGGAAACTTAAGTATCACTTTTAATATATGTTAAAATTTTTTACTTGGACACCACTGCATGTATAGTTGTGTGTTAGCAGGCCAAGACGTCCTTCCACGTCTTGCAGTGTAGTGGTGGTGGAGAATGCAATTATATTTTAAAATCTAATTTAAATTTAATTGATTTCCTAATTTTTATTTTAATTTTACCCATATTAACTTCATTCTAAAATGTTCTCTTATTTCTTGATCCAATTCCAACTTTTTTATTTAATTAATGTTGTCCGAGCTCTGTAAAACTGCTTTAATCAGCACTTTCACACGCTCCAAGTAAAAGAATAAAACCCTGTCCAGCTTTGCAAATTCTTTTAAAAGATGCCTAAATTCTCTTACCTAAATCGACACATGTAAAGAAATCTCTGCCAGAATCTCACAGTATAAAATCACCGGGGAAAATATTTCGATCTCCATTCGCTCTTTTGCTCCTCTTGTGTCGCGCTGCAGATAGACGTATCTCGTCGCTTCTTTCTTGTACGTATTATACCTCCAGGAATGGAATAAAGCGAATTTTTAAAACTCAAAGTAACTTCTCTCATCG
>JAPMOR010120104.1:42903-62442 GCA_026543865.1 Argiope aurantia
TCCGACTATCTGATATAATTCGAATGCCTCTCTAAATAAAAAAAATAATTTTTAATATCGGTTAATAATAATAATAATAATAATCGGTTTAAAATAATTTTTTAATATAAAGATATACTGTTGCAAAATTACATTTAGTACTGAACATTGAGATACTTCTAAGACATTAAATAACTGAATGTTATGAGACATCAAAAAGCTTAATGTGACTGTTATAAATCAGAATGTAAATAACTCACAGCACAAACGTGAAAAATGGATTTTAATTTTTCACTCCTTTAGAGGTCATATATATTAGGATAAATGGTTTTAATTTTCTTTAGTCTTTTTGAATTTAATTCAGAAGTACATTAGAATAAATCTGAAATATCGATTAATTAATAATGTTTAGTTTTCAATGTATAAAATTAAAAAAAAATAATAAATATTTTTATTTGAAAAAAGAAGCGGAACACTTTTTAGGCCTTGTCCCATTGCAATAGTTAAAAAACAAAAAATCTGTTGACTCTAAAATTCTACAAAGTGATGAATATTTAACACAATGCACGTAATTCTCTGCACCACCAGAGAACTTGCCTCATTGCAATGGGAAAAGTATGAAGAGCCTTTCTTCAGCGGCGTATCAAAAGAAGTAGAGAGAATCGCGGCGCACAAAGTAATTACTAGTTAATAAAAAATTAACTTTTAGGTTAATTATCACGAAGCGTTTTTGGATTATTCTTGGTGCACAATACATCTGTATGCCAAATTTCAACAAAATTTTTCCAGTAGTTTTTTAGTCTATAAAGGACATACATAAACAAACATTGCCGTACATATATATTTATTTCACCACAGGAGTCATCATTTATACAGGAAAGAGGAGATGATAGATTGACGTCTGTTTAAATTGCGATCTCTGAGCAAAGTGGCAGAAGTTTCCACTTTCAATGATTTTGTTATAAGATTCTGATAGGGATTTCCTTGCCACGAGTCGATTTAGGAAAGGAAATCTTAGGTATCTTTAAAAGAATGTTGTAAGCATTAGTGATTTTTATCCCTTCACTCGTAGTGTGAGAAAATTCTATCCTCAGTTTTCTAGAGCGCGTGTTAAAAATAGTTAAATAAAAAGTTGAAATAGGATCAGGAAATAAGATAACATTTTAGAATGATGACGATATTGGGCAAATTAAGATAAAAATTAGGAAATTAATTAAATAAGATTAAGAGATACCATTACATATATACACACACATTTTCTATCCCATAAAGTTGGAACAAGCATTTATTGCCGTAAATACTTCACTTAGGTATATACTCCCAATTACATTCATTAAATAAGGCGGAAAACATTTTAGCATCTGTGGAGGTTAATAGTAAAAATTTACAAAAAATAAATTTTTATGCGTCCCCCATAATGCAAAAGTGACTCTTCATAAAATGTTGTTCTTACATCCATCCATGTATATATAAAGCTTCACGTTTCTGCCTACAAAATTTGCAGATATACTTAATTTTAATGATAGGCGGAGTAATTACAAATTTAGATGGAAACATTTGCTTCAGAAATGCAAATTTATTCAATACAGAAAAAACTGTTGATGTCAAATATTTTTATAGTGGTACATCATCGTATCATCATGACTTGATAATCATGCATAATGCTGCTCTTTTTGATTGATCTACAGCTGCAATTTCGACTTTATATAGAAAAGAAGAGAAGAAACTAACATTTAAGAAACAACTTAAAAGTACAGAATGCCGACTAATGATACTATATTTTAGTACTAATAGAGATATAATGACATATTTCAGAAAAAGGAGTGTGTGGGAATGCTGACGATATATGCTCTGTGTAATTATAATACTGACCTAATTGTAAAAGAAAACAAACGCAGCTTTCTGAATTCCTGATATCCTTCTAGGAAGTTTATTTCTAGAACAATTTAGTGATAATAAAAACTACAGTATCTTTTATCTCTGGGAAAGAACAGGGAAGTTGAGGCGTTACACAAATCACACAGAAATTGACATTTTGGCTTATATTTTAAGTTAATCTCGTGCTAGATCACTAACAATTAATTCCAAACTAAAAAATAGCTCTGAAGCTCATTCTGAAAACGATAGCTTAGAAGTTATTTCAACTTAATAACTAGTATCTGTTCAACATTCATGTTTAAACAATTATAAGGACAACTTCATGACCAACAATTAAAATTTAAAAATTGAGCCCCGCTTTAGGAAAAAAACTTATCTTTTTCTGAAAAATGGTCAGACAAATGCTATTTTAATCGAGAAAGAAATATTTATATTCAAAACGATCACTTTTGAAATAGTAAAAGTCCAATATTTGTACAAGAGAACTCATCATATCAGTAACAATTTTCTATAAATGTGTAGATTGCGTTTTTAGAAACTCGTTGGCTAAATCCATTTCGTACAGCACTACATAGAATGGTTACTGATACATTCAGTTAATTTTGATTGGCATTAGGTCTGAATAAGGAATGTATTGCCTTTTGCAGTGCACGATCTGTAAATCTTTCCCGACAAATTCCAAAGGTCTGTCTTTATATAACAAGTGAAGAGTTGTATCACAAATACACAAGTATTTTTTAAATAATGCAACTTTGTATTGGTGTCGAAAAAATGCGCTATTATTTACTGATTCTGCCCTTTAAATAATATTGTATAATTGCATATTATTCACAAAAATTACAGGGAAGACTAATTTAAACAACAGTCAGGGTTGACTCATGGGGTGACAAATTGCTCTAACCTAGAATATATATATTTTTTAATCTTTGTGTTCCTTATGCTATAAATTTTTCTTACTAAATTCTAGATCGGACATATCTATTGTGTTTGAATTTCTAGCTAATAAATAATTTAAAAAATTATTGATAATTTTTACAATAAAATATCAAAATTAATATATACTATCAGCATATATCAATAAGATGATATTTATGTTTTACAAGAAATACTTTTCTAATTATTCTAACTGAATTTTTAAAAGCAGTCTTTTTTATTAAAAAATAATAAGCAAGAAAGTCTTTTAATTGATCAAATTGCCTTATTAAAAATTATGTTAATTAGTATATAAAAATTATTATAATCAAAATTTATTTATTTTGAACAAAGAAAGATGAAAATTTAATATATATTTATCAAATTAACTGAGATTTCAGATGAAATTTTAAAGAATTCCACCTTAAATGAACTACTATTCAAATTAAAAAGTTCGGAGAAAAGTATCTCATCGTATCGTTTCAATTCTAAACATATCACCACCGGTAAAAGGATGTAAGATTTTTAAAACTTAATAACTTGCAAGATCATCATCTATATAAACAGTCATGTTTTGTCCTAACAAGCTAGCAAGAATAGAGTGTTTGCCTTCACCATTTTCTCTATTGAAGCCTTAATTTGCAATGTTTCAATAACCAAACACAAATCGACAAACTTCTATTGCATTTCGAAGAGCAGAGCGATAACCAAAACATTGGAGAATCTTAAAATTGGCAACTTCGGTAAAAGTACTAACATCTGATTTAAAATATTAATTTTTCCCAATAATATTTAATTACGTTGATCAAGAGAACGAAGATACTTCCAGATTACAAGTTAAATGATTTAAAACAATGAAATTCTAAATCTATCCATTTTTAAAAACATAATCAAGTTATTTGATAAATAAGGATTCTGGGAATATAGCATCCAGTATTCGAATATTTGTTATGCAGGCATTTTCACTTTTAATAGGGTTGTTAAAAATATTTTTGGGAGAATATTTCTTTTGATAAATATCTATAGGCAAATACTTTAAAAAAAATAATGTTTGCATTTTTTCTATTATTTTAAGGAAAACAACTATATGTTCTTCTAAAAGTAAGAATTATAGTGAGCAAGACGGGGAAATATTCATATTTTATGCAAATCACTTTAACATTCTAATTGTTTTAACCTTTTCCATAAGTTTGACACACACTAAAAGGAAACATTAAAACATGTTTAATGGAAAATATAAATTGAAGTACTGAAATTAGATAAAAAATAGTTTAAATCAAAATTTCAAAACATGAAAGTTGAAGAAATTTAAAATAACGTTTGACTGTGCAGTTAATTGTATCTTCTTCTCTCTTCCATATGTTTGCCATGTGATGCATTCATTATTAAAACAAAATCTAATTTCATATGAAAAATGGGATCTTTGAATTCATATACAGCAATAAATTGAATTCCTTCAATAAATTCATTCTTTATTCAGATTTAAAAACAAGAAATCTGTGTATAATGTATACACATTATATGTATATAATATATACAGATTATGTTTATATATAAACTGTATATAATAAATCTGTATATAATCATATAAATCTGTATCTGTATGTAATATAAAAAAGATAAAGCTGAAAAAAAGCAATAATTTCATCTTGCTTGAATTTACTTAAAATTATACACAATATATTGATAGTCTTGTGGCAGGATCTGGATTCAGAACCAGAGATTGCCGATTCCACAAAAGAACGGGTCTGATGCAAGTTAAATATGATTGAGGCAAATGCTCTCGCAAATGGCGGGGACGAGAGGGCAAATGCGACCCTCTCGTCCCCGCCATCTGAAAGCTGTTCAGATTATGAAGTCTGTCCCAAAATAGCTCAAGTCTTTCTTCACTGTACATAAGTACAACTAAGCTACACAAATTACAGTTAGTTTCGGTTTAGGATGTAATAAATACAAAACCAAATAAAGATTAACATTTGTAACAGAATTGGGAACTTGCATACGAAGCAAATAAAAAAAAAAGCAGTATTGAAAATCAGTAAAAAGTACATCACACTCCTCTCCATGTTATTTAAAAAATTAATAAAGAATTTAACTGATTATTTCCTAAGCTAAAAAAAGATATTTGAAGATATATTACCTCCTGACATCAATTCCAAATTCTTCTTATTGTTTCTCCAAATAAGAAAGAAATTACCAAGTTTTTAAAATAATGAGCTAAAGTCATCTATAGATGTTACAGTTCAATGCAAAAAGATAGAATCCATAACTACTAAATGGTTTTATGGATTCTTATTTGTATTAATATGATGACAAATATTCGAAACAGGTGTCATGCAATTAGATAATGAAGAAAACAAAATACTTTGGGGGCGAAATATTTCATTCATTCAATTTCTTTTAGTAACTTAAATATCATATTTTGAAGTAATATGATGGTTGTTTTGAGATGGATCTCGTAATTTTCATCCTTGATAATACTTGAGCCGGCACCCCTCTACGAATTTCCACACTCCGCCGGCGAGATCACGTACTAAAGCCTAATTAAAAAAAAAAAAAAAACACCTTTTCGATATGGATTCTAAATTTTTCTCGAAAGGAATGAAATATTCATAACAATGAAGCCCAATTTACGAAAAAATGGTAAAATCATTTATTATTATATAATTATTTGAGTCTGAGAATTCTTATAATTTTAATTAGTATTATTTTTTTACGATTTAATTTTCAGTTATTTTCAATAATTGTTGCCAGTTTAAACAATAATTTTTGCTCATTTATTGTTATTATTCACAAACAATCCAGATCTTTTTATATCACCTTTCCTCATATGTGGATCCACAAAAATGCTTGAAGAATAAAGTCTTTTTTTTTCATTTAACTGATCTGATGTTTATATTTTTCCTATAAAAAATAAAAGTAATATTTATCTTTTTATATATAACTACATATCTATACAAAAAAATTTTAATGTCTTTTTTACCAATTTTCGATAACTTTTCTTTAAAAAAAATAGGATTTAATTTAATATAAATTGTAATCTTGATATTTTTAATATAATTTCAAAGAAGTAAACTGAAATCTGCACTTTTATTAAAATTTTGGAGTCAAAAGTCTTAATACAGTTAAAATTTGAAAAGAATATCCTGTATTATATCCACTATTCTTAAGATTACCATGGAATATTGAATCATTGATACCATGTAAGATATATTTTCATAATATTTCTCATAATTTTATATAACACTTCAAAACTTGTGGGTCCTATAGTTCAAACCTTGCAGGTTTCTAATAAAATACGGAGAGAGAGTATATTCATTCTGTGAAATGCTTCATTTTGTTGTTGTTGTTGTTATTTCTAATCCCAGGTGTTATAGCTGCATTATACCACCTCCATGAAACCAAAGATCTCTAAAAAGTCCAAAAACAATAGCGGATCCCTTAAAATCTCAAAAATCTTAAAATTTAAGCATTTAAGAATGTGATTGGGGAAGGCTTGATCTGCCTAATGCTTCATTTTAAAATATCGTTAATCAAAATGAATTCGGGTAACAATAGCGAAATAGCATAAACAGCTTCACTCCTTTTTCCAAAAATAGTTAAGAATATTCAAAATTTAATAATTCATATTTCTTTATTGCTGCAATTTATCAAAATATAAAAAAATTGGAATTCGTAGAAGAATATTTTGAGAAAACGATTTGACTCTTTACTTTCAATAAATAATAAAAATTAGAATTTCCTATAATTAGCCGTATTATTTATTTTCTCCCGCTTTATTTACTAATTTAATGTGCTATGTAACTTTATCAGTTTTCTCGAACTTTTTAGTTGAATGTACCCTTGTTACTTAATTTGTTAGTTTCATTTTCTGTTTCTTCGAAAGTTTTCTTCAGTAAGAAAGTAAATTTCAGATTAATTAAAAATCATAAAAAATGCCTTTAATGGATCAAGTCTAATGTTTTTTAGATTAAAGTTTAAACCATTACTATTTATTTCTAATTAGAAGTATTATCTTTGTCAAATTCCAGTCGACTTTTGCATCTTCGCCTTGTACGCAATTACTTTGAAACGAACTATACAGCATTGAAATGGGAATGTTCCAAATAAGTTTTTTTTGGTAGGAGATTATTTTCAATTATTTAATTAAGAGACAGTTAATATAATTTAAATTTAAAATAATTAAAAACATCCATATGTTATTTAAGCTTTCGTTGTGGCGATTCACTAAGTTTTTATACCATGGAATGAAAATAGTTTAAGTTATGTGGTATTGAAGTTGATTAATAACTAGCCGCCTTTGGCGACCAGCAGGTTCGCCAGTATTACCACTCTCTACAATTTTCAATTAAATATTTTAAGTAACTGGTCTATTAATAGATTCTCAAACTAAACATTTTTAATCTTCAAATTTTGATAGTGATACCAAACTTATACAGTTTAGATCATTTCGTTCAATTTACTATATATATTTTGCTAATTTGTTGTCATTTCCGGTAAAACTTCAACTTTAATTTAAAGTGGAAATGATGAAATTGCAATTAATATAAAGATAATTTTTAATAAAACAAAGCGTTTTATTTTATTTATCATCTTTATTGTTATTTATTTATTATTATTATTATTATTGAATATGAGTATTGCAAACAGAATCGCTCGGTATTTAAATCTTAAGTAAACTACAAAATATTTTTCATAATTTATGTAATATCTCAAAGAATAATTCAACAAAAATTTCTGAGATTCAGCATAAAATTCAGTTTTTAGTTTTGCTTTCAAAAGGATTGAAATTAAATCAATAATAATATTTTGTTCCTGCTTATAAATATATTTCAGAAATTGTGAAGTCTAAATTTATTGCAGTAAGGTATCATATTCTGAGAAATATTCTGGATACACCAAATTTTAAATAAATGAATGAATATTTCTATTTTCCACGATCAACTAAGACTTATTTATGAAGTTTTGAATGTTAAAAATTTAGAAAAACTCAACATTTTCATAATCTTAGGCCAATTAATCTTGAGAAACCTGCGCGCTGATTGGCTTATTTTCTTTGAAACGATCGATGGAAAATCTAAAATTATCCTTTTTTATTGAATAGTGATATTCAAATTTTCAAAAATCAGTCAGTTTAAGTGATTGATTTAGTTGATTGGAAATTAACTCTTTTTATTTAAAATATTAGTGTTTAAAGAACATTTTGTTAATCGTGATTTCCACTGCAGAAACTTTTTGTAAAAAATAAAAAAATCGTTATTTATTAGAGCATTTATTGAATCAAGTTACATAAAATATAATCATTTTCCATTTAGACCATTTTAGCAGATCTGTGTCTTACTAAAGGTTTACAAATTAGCTGTGTGGCCCTGATTTGAATGAATATCCTGTTCATATTAAACAAAATTTGCCTTAAAATAAAACTGATTTATTGGATTAATAATATAGAGAGTGTAAAAGATCATAAAATAATTTTTCTTGAATTTATTTTTTAGAAAAAATAATATTTCATATTTGTTTCATTTCCTACAGACACGTGCCGAAAATTATATTTTTGCAGATTTCATTTCCAAAAAGATTTAATTTATTTTTAGTTGGAGCTTTAATCAATGTGATGGCAACACTTTGAGAAAAGCTAATTTTTTCCCATGAATACGAAACGTGCTCGAGCAGCTTAAATTTTATTTTTATTTTGTAAGAAAAAAAAATGTTGAAAAATATATTTAAAATATTTATTTAAAAATTCATTAAAAATAGAAATTTAATTTTAAGGTTAAAACATTGGTATCACTTAAAAGATAAATTTTTGATCTTTAACTTCATGTAAAAATCTTTTTTGTGCGGTAATATTTTCGGAAGTTATAGGAGAAACACGCCAAAATTTCGCTTAATTTTTAAATTAATAAAATTCTAATTAAAATTTCGAAAAAATAACCCCCAGGTGCACATTACCGGCCTCCAAGGTATACACGTGCCAAATTTGGTAGCTGTAGGTTGAATGGTCTGGCCTGTAGAGTGCCAACACACACACACACACATTGAGCTTTATTATAAGTATAGATAATTATATTTTCCAATTCACAAAAGTTTTCAATTCTAATTTTTAATAATACTGTATCATGACTAAACAAATTATGCGTACTGTTGGCTTTAAAAAAAATGTCACCGGTTTTAATCAAGTTGCTATTTGTGGACGATCCTATAATAAAGCCACATATATCATGTTTCTATTTAACGAGTTTAAAAACTTCAGCAATTCGCAAAATTCAGAATTGAACGATATAAATAGTGGTAATTTCTGTAACAATTTTTTTTTATATAGGATCTTTATTTTCTATTTTCCATGCACGATTAAAAAGTAAAAATAAAATATAATGATTTTTTTGATACTGTGTATATTATTATTTCATTAATTTTTCCAAGTCTAACTTCGGTACAAACATGGATACAAAATACTATTATAAAGCGCAAATGAAATCTGACACAATGTAGGTATAACTGGAACACGACTCATTTATTCACAATTCTGGAATTTTTCTGTATCATAATCGCAGTATTTCTTTTCCAAACTAATGTTTTTTTAAATTTTCAACTCCTTTGTATATATTGATGTTACTTTTATATACCACAAAATATTAATAGAAAGGAAAGGAAAAATATTAATAGTAGTAAAAACCTTTGTAAGCAATACAGGTAAAAATGATTAGATACAAATTAAGGAATAGTACGCGACAAAATAATCGGTGATAATTGTATTAAATATAGTAAAAGATTTATTAATATCATTAAAAAAAGAATAAAATATTATTCAAGAAAGTAATTTTTTGCTACAAGAGAAATGTAGTATTATAAAAGTAATAATTATTTTTAACTATATTTAAAGTTAATTTTCTAAGTTGAAGTTGCAAAATGCCTGAAAAATAAAAAGTAAACCAATAATTTAAGGAGCTTTGTATACTTCTTAATTTTTACTATTGAATTTTATTAATATTCTTTTTAATAATATTAGGTATAAATGAAAATTTACACTAAAGCTTAAGAACATAGTCCTATTACAATTGGGGGGGGGGGATAGGAATTTACTAAAGCGGAAGCTTAGAAACACTTTTGCCCCTTCCCGGCTTTTTCCGAACTGAAATTCGACAGGCGAACTTTACTATCCTGGTTCATCCCGAGTGAAGCTCAAGCACTCTGAAAATTTACACTGACAATCAGTCTTTCCTGAATTATTTCACATGTGCTTTTTAATGGTTACGAATACTTTTATTTACTTTTCTATCTACTAGATGGTAGCACTGTACAGTTTTTTTCAGCTGTAGATTTAAGAGAAGGCGTCTATTTCCGATGCAAGTCCATATGTCTTTATTGAAAATCATCGATTTCTTATACAGCGCCTTTTTTTTTCCCCAAATGGCTTGCGCGTGGTATATTAATTCTTATTAAAGTGAATTTGATTTGATTTACAATTCAGATGATGATTTTGAAAGTGAAAATCTGAATAATCAATACCTTTTAGATGTTTCAGAATCTGAATAATCATATTTTGAAACATCTAAACGGTATCGATTATTCAGATTCTTCGGTCCCAGAGCAGGCCATCTGGGGGTTGCAGTGGGTGCTATGCACCCGGGCCCCGCGACTGAGGGGGGGCCACACCATGATTAAGAATTAAAATAGTGTTCTGAATAATAATAGCGTTTACACGTACTGAAAGTATATAAATTTGTTTCCACGAGGCTGGCTGAGCTTCGACTGACTCCGTTATTAGGCAATGGTCGCAGTGATACCTATGAAGGATACCTAAAAGGGAGTTGATTTATGAATAAAGAAATCCTCTTTAGACATGTTAAGACGGAGCGGCGTGACTTCTGGGCGCTAGCGGCGGCCAGAAGTCGAAGCTGAGGCTGAGGCTAGGTTCAAATGGACTTGTAAATCATCAGCTATCTACTTTTTTCCGCATCTAATGCAATATTTTTTTATACGTGCATCTATTATATTTGTTTATATTAAGTTGCTCAAGCAAAAAGTAAAACGAAGATAAATTAAACGATCCACTCCTAGCAATGCACATTGCATTACTGCTTCACCGTCCTTGACCGGAATGAAAAGAACAAAGGAAGAAGTTTAAATGTAACAGTCGGTGGATTTGGATATATACGAAGTTCATATATTATAGTCTTGTGCAAATGTGCAAAATATTGTTAATATAAGATAAATAGATTTACAATCATTTACCTCACCTACTAGGTACTAGCTTATAGTATAGCATATAATAATTTGATAATTCAATCTATAAACTGCTTAATACTGTTAGATATTACCATGTCCATGCCAAGGAAATATCCTTCTGGGTGTCAAAAAAAGAAGATTATCAGAAAAGAAAAAAGAAGAAAAGCTAAATTTTAAGAAGTCACAAGTAGATCTGTTTTCTTGGCTACGAAGTAGTTCTGGAAAAGAAATTGTTTCAACTTCAGAAATGACAATTCCAACTTCAAAGTTCAACGCGAAGTACACAGTCTAGCAATAAAAATGTTGAAACGGTGAAATTTGTTGAAGAATTGTGTTTTTATACAAATGTGACCGAATCAGAAAATAATGACGAAAATGACAATAACAAATATGATCAAGAGAGTATAAATGATCCTGGTTTATGATTAAGTATTATAACTGATAAATTTAGAATGTTTTGTATTAAAATTGGACCTATGCAACACAAAGGAGTGTTTGCTAAAAATACTGAAGGTAGATCATTTTTCACTACCTGCTACTTTAAAAAAATGCGAACTGGTAAAACTAAACTTCGCAGCTGGTTAATTTAAGCTGCAAGACTCCATATTTTGTTTTTGTTGTATACTGTTTTCCCAAAAGTAGAGGAAATGACCAAACTACACGATTTATAGGTGACTATAATAACTGGAGAAAGCTGTCAAATGTAATCCAAGATCATGAACTCTGCAGTTGTCATATTAATTCGTTTACTACTTGGAAAGAATTATTAAAACGACTAAATTTAGGTTCGACTATTGATAAAACAAATCAAGTTAATATAAGTAAGGAAACGGCACGACTCAAATGACTATTTCAAAAAATTGTAGATCTGATTCTATTTTTAGCGTGTAATAATCTTCCACTTCGAGGAACTCACGAAATAATAGGCAAGTCTAATAATGACATTTTTTAAGTTTAATCGGATTATTAAGTAAATACGATCCTGTGCTAATGAGTCATATAAATAAAATAATAAATTCTAAAAATAGAATTGTGGTTCATTTAGCACATAGGTCGCAAGAACAAATTATTTCTGAGTTAGGAAATGAAGTCCTTAACAAAATTAAACACGATATAAAAGCAGCCATTTACTATTAGGTGGTGTTGAAAATGGCCACTGCGCGTAGTGCAAATAAACCACCTTGCATTATCTACTCATCAATTTGTTATTTGACTATCGCTGTTTTGAATTTAAAGCAGGGCTTAGAACTTTAGTGGGGACTTTGAGTGCATTCTCTTAAGAATGTTTTATTACAATAAAAATTCTGTAATCACAGAAGATTTATTGTAATTTTTATTATTTATTGTTTTGTTTAGTTATTTAAATGTTCGAATTTTTTACGACTTCAATGTATTTTAAAATTAATTAATATTATCTAATTATATCTATATAATAAAATCTTGAAATGCTTAGGAAATTCCATTAATAAATAAATCTATACCAAAATACTGTAATCATACCAAAATTATGTAATTTATCGTATATGGATACAATATTGATATGTCATTTTCGAACGGTCCCTGGTGAGAACTACTAAAGACGTTCTCCTGCAAAAATTAATTCGATTAAATTATATTTTTACAAGTCATGCGCCGTGAAGTCACTGTTACACAGAGAAGGAATATTATTTAACTGCATGTTTTCTAGGCTGTGCTGTCATGTCACATTCTTTTTTTACTTGGAAGAAAATGCATTGAATTCGAAAATTAGTCCGGCGTAGAGTAGTAAATGTGTATCAATTTATAAATTAACTAAAATGAAAAACTGAAGGGAATTAGTATTTTAGAAAATATAATGGTAATATATAGGAATATAATTTGGTGTTACAAATTAATAAATTAATTAAATTGTATTAATCACTATATTTATGAAAGATTTGGGAATGTGAATGCATTAAATTTCTTGTAAATCATGGGAAACTATATCCTTTCGGTATACTTATTTTAAATTTTATCTGTGTACAAATGCAAAAATTGTCCTACAAAAGAAATTTAATTTGCTAAAGCTGAGAATTTTTTTTTGACGGAGTCTTGTAGAGTGTAGTGTAATAAAGAAATTTTAATGAATACATATGCAATGATATCTCTTAACTGAATTTAAATCTTAATTTTTTAATTTTTATCTTAAATTAGCACATTTTACTTTATTTAAAAATTTTCTCTTATTTTCTGATTCAAATCCTACTTTTTTATTTTATTGTTTTTAATACACTTTAAAAAATTGCTGATGACATGAATACGACATGAATTTAAAGATACCTAAGATTCCCTTTCCTAAGTTGACACGTGTCAATGAAATCCCTATAAAAAAAACTTCAAAAGGGAAAAAACTTCTCTCATTTTTCTCTTGTGCCGCGATATAAATAGACGTGTATTATTGTTTCTCCTATGTACAAATTATGTCCCACGTGGAGAAATAAACAGGCGTTTTTCCTAAAGTGTCTTTTTGGCCATGCACGCACGCACGCTCTCGCACACACACACACTCGCGTGATCGAAAAGATGAACTTTTTTGGAAAAATTTTAGTTTATTTTTTCACTGGATGCATAATTTGTACACGAGATCGAAACGCGGAACACGTCTGTTCGCACCAAAACACAAGAAAGAGTCCCAGATATTTTTTCCTTTTGTGGTTTTTCTAAGACATTCTGATAAGGATTTCTTTGATATGTGTATATTTAAGAAAAGGAATCATGGGTATCTTTGAAAGAATGCCGTAGACAATTGAGATTTTTATCTCTCCGCTCGGGTCGTGAGAAATGCACTAATCCTCAATTTTATAGTGCACGTGTAAGAAACAATTGAATTAAAAAATAGTATTTGGACTTGGAAATAAGAGAAAATTGTAGAGTAAATTAATATGGGCTACTTCAACATAAAAATTAAGAAATTACTTTGAATTTAAATTAAAAGATATCATTACATATTTATATATTCCGGGTGCCCCCTCCCCCAAAAAAATCTCTTACATATTTACTATATTTTACAGTATAAAAATGCCTATATGTAAAATATTTATCTTGCATTCATCTACGCACTCGCAAAGTTTCACGTTTCTATCTACAAAATTTGCAGACAAGGCTATTTTATAATTTAGAGGGATTTATCACTAGTTTAGATGGAAATATTCGTCTCGATATCAACATTCATTTTATAATAATTTAAGAAATCGAACATTTAATATATCTCAGAGAAGTAGAGGAATATCTAAATATAAAATAAAGTACTTTGCTTGCAACAGTACTTGTGATATTTAGATTTTCTAAAGAATAACATACATCAGTAACGAGGGGCGTTTTGAAATGTTGATTTATATTTAATGCAATCGTAATGCTGACCTAGTTGCAGAAAAAAATTGTTTTTCAACTTTCTAGCATTCTTCCAGAAAATGCTTTTAAAAAACGATTTAACAATTATAAATTGCAGGACTTTTACTTCTTCGAGGAGGAGGATGCATTATACAGAGATGACATTTATTTTATATGATACTCTTATGCTAATGTAAGAACACTCAGTTCAGAGCTAAACATTCCAAAAACGGCAGTGCAGAAAATACTTCAACGAAATTACCGACATCAATATAACATTTTTGGATTTTAAGAACAACTACAATCAGGAGAGATGAACGTCTTTTAATAGAGATGGAAGCACCAATCATCAAACCCCCTTATTTTCCAAACGAAAAAAAAATCCATTCTTTATACAAGAGGTTCATCACCAACAATAATTTTCTATAAATATTTTTAGCAACTCTTTGGTTGGTACTATTTCGTATAAAAGTTTGCTGACTGGTGAATTATCAGTTAGTTTTGAATGGCATCTTGTCTTTATTCTTTCGTCTTTGACAATTCTTCAGATGTTGTCGTAGCTAAATGGTGCTCATCATTTTAAGTCAACTGTAAGACGATGATTGAATACTGCTTTCAATAATAAGTGGAAATACTCATAAGGACCTGCTGAATTTCCTCCTATATGGCATGGTTTGACGCCTGCTAACTTTTATTTATAGAGTTGCTTAAATTCTTCTGTGCGTAACAAGTTTCTTGAAGATGTAGCAGACCTTTGCCAACGAATTCAAGAAATCTGTCTTGATTTCACAAATGATCAAATGGATCGCGTATACGAAGTATTGTTAGAATGATATAACTTTGTATAGGTTTCGATGTTCATTTTGATAAAGAATTTTAACCATTTCAGTTGATTAATTATTTTATTATCTTCTAAAATTCATTGAAAATTGATAAATGCATAATTATGCAAATGTCATTCTTTTAATAACATTTTGTGATATGTGAATTATTCTTGTGAAAGGCAGCGAAATACTCGCTATAACGTATGTCAAAGGTATGCAAAAAGGGTCTATGTCAATAAATTTGCCTTTTTATATCTCAGCAAATCTTAGAGAAAGAAAAATGAAATTTTGTGCTTTTATAAATGAGTATAAGAATCATATCTTACTTATTAATGTTTTTTCTCTATAAAGACCGCATAAATATATAATTTTTATTTTCTCAAACTCTACAGAAACCAAAGTTTTTCATATATTTGAGTGCTTTCTTTGATTAAACTTAGCATTAAAGTTATATGTCTAATTGCAATAGTCAAACAAATGCTTGTTATACTTATAAATAGCATGCATATGTAAAATATTGGTAGCAAATGACGATAAGAGCTTTTAGATTTTTCATTCACAAGCAGGCAGAAGATTTCTTTTTTCAAACGAGTTTTAAGTTATTTCTTTGGACTATGACAAGGAACCAAGGTTCACTCAGCAAGAACATCGACGAAAAGATTTTGGAACATATAATTGTAGCTTTTTAAGCATTTGACGTGGGAGTTTTTCTGAAAAAGAACAAACACCGAGTTCTTTGACCCTTGTGATTTCAAGTGATTAGGTTTATACAAGTTAAATAGTTAAAGATAAGCAAACAACTCTGAGAGGCAGGAAAACAAACATCTACGAGACTCGGAAGCGAAAATGAACTTATTATTAAATTTAAGTGTTATGAAAAAAATTAATTTTAAAAGCGCGAATAAATTCACTTATATATATACTACAACAAATAAATTGAATTTATGGCATATCAATATACCACATTTTGCCCCCCACAGTTTTATCCTCACCGTGTAGGATTGGGTTGCTACCTGATTCCGCTATATCAGGTACAGATTGATATTAATGCTTAATTGTGCTTGATACTTTTATACCTGATACAGACGGTAGTCGATTATTTCTCATCATTCTGAAATTAGGTTCTTGGTTCTCATATTCGTGCAAAAGTTAGGGTTGAGTTGATAAGTCGTTTTGGATGGACACTGATACTCGATTGTGCCTGATACTTTTACCTGATAATTTTATAGTTGATACAACCCTTAATCGATTAAAACACACTCTGTTTACAGATGTCAGCTTTAAAGACTGTTAATCCTGCCCACAATCCTCGATGCGTATAACTTTAATTGTTAATTTGAATTTTGCATTTTTTTTCTAAAGTATTATTAAGGATACTTAATAAATATTTCATAAAACTTGAAAGGTTGTTATAGCAAGAGTTTAATTTTCCTTTTATTGTTAAGTATTTCGTCCTTTATTTATCAAAAAATATTTATGCTTTTAGTTTTAAAATTATAAATATTTTCTTTTTAAGTATATTTTTTAAAATCTTATTCTATTTATGTTCAACGCTTAATTTTTATTTGCCTTCAATTAATTTGTTAATAATAATTCTGTTATTTGACTTACCTATTTGTTCAGAGTAAAAAAATTGTTTGAAGCAAAATACATTTATTTATTCGTCTAAAATCCACTCAATCTTTCATACTTAATAAATATTGTAATAAACAAATGCGCTATATATATATAAAAAACTCTTCATAACACTCGAGTATGGTGTCGTATCAATATTTTGTATCATGTTAATAAAAGTATAACTCTGATAAAAATATAACACAGTCCTAGCCCAGATTGACAGTTGATATTGGCACGGATATTATTTGAAATTGATACTTCATTTATTTGAGTGTTACGACAGTTGATGATATGGTAGTGGCCCGAAATCTTCTCGAAGGTCGCTTGGTTTTGACAGTGTTTAACAGATAGTTTAGATGAGTAAAGGAAATGTTTTGATGCTACAGTTAATATAAGAGAAGAAGGAGGATTCTTCATGGGTATGTGCATTGTTATGCGGAATAAATGTCAGGTCAGGTCAGGTTAGAGATGAAGAATATAGATAAAAACCTCACGCATGCTTCTAGCATCACTGAGATAGTGCGGGGATCTGAAATTATATCAAATTAATATTTTGTATAAATTTGATGTAGTATCAAGCGAATGAAAGTAAATGAGGCATAGGAAATAATCTATCGAGTTCAAAAAGTGATGCCAAGGACATGATACTCTTTTATGTATCTTATACTTTTGTGCACTTTGAACAAAGTATCAGATAGATTATCATTTAACTCTACTACCGTGACATTAATCTAAATAATATGAAATGAACTCATTGCTCTTTACCAATTTGTTCCCTCCTCTAACTGAGATTTAAAAAAAATACGTTTAGTTGACTTGCTCATGAATATTTACTTTCCGATTTTTATCCTCTGTTTAAAAAAAAAATCCTTATGATTTTTCCCCCACCTTTTTAGGTGACAGCAAGTGAGATTCATCGTTGTCACGAATATAAGGTCTGGTGGCTTACAGAATATGAATGCTGGTTTTAAGCAGAAAATTAATTCATTTTTGCTCTAAATTAGCATATCGCAGAGGCAGAAACTGAAATCGTCGTTTCCTCTTTCCAATGTCTCCGAATTGAGAAGTGATGGACGCATTCAACAGTTATGAGTTTCTAACAGAGTACAAACAAACATTTACATATTTGCATTGCATTCTCATAAAATTTCTCCTACTTATGTACACAAAAAATCAGTTAACTGGAAGGTTTATGGATATTTTATGTTAAATAGTTTGTTGGCTCCAACTTCCCTCATTATTTGTGTTTTGTTGTATAATATGCACATAAAACTCTTTTTTAGCGCCTCAAAGTCCTCATCCCTGGTTCTTAATTTACAAATTATTTCCGTATAGGTTTTGAACTTAAAAGAGCGATACCTTCTGAGCGATACCGATTCAAGTTTTTTATTAATCCGCTTAAAAGAATTTTATAACATTTTTTGTTATCAAAAACGACATCTTCCCCGACTCGCAGAAAATAAACAGCTGAACAGAAATGTTTCACTCGCTTTATATGCTAAGTAAAGGTCAATGGTTATGACGAGCTCCTTTTTTACTTCATTCTTTCAATTTCCCTTTCCGAATAATCTCATTTTTCTTTCTTTATGAAGAATAAGTTCCTCAGATTTTTTTTTTTAAATTCGTAGCTAATTTAGCTGTTTTATAAGATGCTCTGTTTATCGTCTTCTTCTTCATTTCTGTTCACTATAACCATAAGCAATATTTTTTTAAAATTATTTGTTTCACTTAATAAGGTTAGAGTTACCCTAGGTCCGCATACAGATATATCCACGGAAAAGAATGGAAACGAGTAGAATTTTGTAATTTGTCAATAAAAAGTGATAGATTGTTTAACCATTTCTCCTTCATTACAGGATTATTACTTGAAGTGTTTTATCTTCCTTTATTCTTTATTATTTCTTTTTTTAGAGTACCTATATTTAGATTAGGTTTATAGTTAGAAATGATTATCACAAGGACGAAAACTGAATATATTTTAAAATTTCTCGAAAAAAATTAAATTACTTCATTAGATACGCTCTACACTTCCAAGCTAACGCATTCAAGGTAAAAGATAATTGGAGGGTCTCAGCGCCATGTATTGAGTTATCTAATATGCAACGGAAGGTCTATTTTTATTTTAGGTAAAGGATTAATCCCAAATCATTCCTTGTTTAATTAAAAAATTGATATTGCAGTAGTTTTTGGGAAATTTATTATTAGTTAAATTTTTAATGAGGTTATTTAATGCTTCAATATAGGAATTTTTGTTATTACAAACCCTTTTGATCCTGTTAAATTGTGAGAAAATTAGATTTTTGAAAATTTTAGAGATTAGATTAGAATGATAATTACAAAGTTTCGTTATATGAGTATGAGACCCTCCAATTATCTTTTACCTTGAATGCGTTAGCTTGGAAGTGTAGAGCGCGGGAAATCACAAAGGGAAAGCTTAAAAGTTTTTTTGCCTGCTGCTGGAATATTCTTTCCTTTTTGTTTTCATAACTGGTTTGAGTGTTATTATATGGTTATTTTATGTTATTTTTTGTTATTGTATTTATGCTTATTAGTCGATGTATCCTTCTAATTTATTGTTTTGTGTTTTTCTTTTCTGTTAAAATGGTATATCTATTAGGCCTAATTTCAGGGGATTTTCGGGTAACTAGGAATCGATATTAGATTGTTTTGTCTGCATTCCTCACAGAAAAAAATCCCTTATTTTTAATCCCTGCCTCAGGGTGACCCTTGAGAAAGTCTTCAGGCCGGATTC
>JAPMOR010120104.1:62542-82631 GCA_026543865.1 Argiope aurantia
ATTGCTTAGCTTAGCGAACTCGTAGTTAAATCCATTAACCGAAATATTCAAAACAAAGATGGAAAACAATCAATCAAAAATTTAAAAAAATTATTTGGTTACATTGTAGAATCACTTTTTTAAGGTTTTGTCTCCTTTATTTCCATGCATGTTTTTTTTTTCACTTATATTTTAGAACCTAGATTTAGTTTATGTTTGTGTTAAAAATATTCATGACACGGATGAACAGCGAATACATTTTAAAATTTTTATATTAATTTGGGATTATTATCAAACGTATATTTACTCAATTCTCTTTCGTTTCCGTAAAAGATTACAACCAATATAATAACCTACACACTTAGAAGAACTTTGCTACTTATATTGCTTGGAAAAATCAGAATCCTATTAATCCCATAAATGAAAATATTCATGGAAATTACGTAAGAAGACAACAACTTTGTTTGATTAGATGAAGAAGAACAATGACCCACAGAATATATTCAGTGGACGGTACACTTTTTATAGGATTTTTCAAAGTTAATTATATTGCATAGTAACTACCTCAAAACTTTCTAAGGCCCACTGCGACCTCTTTGTTGAAGTGCCTATTCAAAGAACCAGGATTTTGAGTGGTACTAATTAAGAAAGCAACAGAAAGAGAACCCGGATAATAAATCTGACATTGGACGCAAGGGAAAGGGTACTTTTCTGGAAGATTTCCCTGCTTCTGGACAACATTTTCATTGTTTTGAAATGAAAATATACATGAATCTTCTCTTTTTTCTTGAGATCCCTCTTCATTAGATATTGCATTCTTACTTATCCATTATCTGAACTCAGTTAAGGTCTTTTTAATTTATAAATTAACTTAAAGAAACTAATTAAAGTATGATTATAATCGAAACTCAACGACACAGTGTTCTAAGACAAAAAGTTTTGTCCTTGGAGCGTTGTATATGACAAAATGGAATTTTTATTAAACTTTTCATATCGACTATTTTAACACCTATTCTTTTTAAGAACTCTAGTAATCGTAAGAAATGTACTTAATAAAATCATTTATGGTCATTCAATAAATCTCGATTGCAATTTTATAATCTCTAATATGAGAGGGATAAAACCAGTATCATTCTTATAATGAAAATGGAAGAACAAGTTGAGAATATTAAACATTATTTTAATGAAACTACCTAAATTGACGCTTCATGCAATTTTAATGGCAAAAATAGAAGTTTTTGAAAAAATACTTAAAAAAAAATTAACTAAATCTTTTTCCAATTTTCTTTCTGATAATGTTTGGTCCATCCACTGTCAGAAAAATTTTCTCCACTCTAAAAAAATTACTTTAAAGAAAGCAACTAAATTTTTAGTATATACTGAGTAGTTGATGATGTTAGCGTCCTGGCCTAGGGGTAGCACGTCTTCCCCGTGATGTAAGCGTTCCGGGTTCGAGTCCCGCTTCGGGCATCGTTGTTCTCTTACTTGTGTACTCGCTGTGAGGTGCGTGAATGAACCCGCCAGTAAAAATAGGTTGTGCAAGCGTGTGTGTGTGTGTTATCTTCATTTGAGCTAGAAGTTAGACTTCTGCTTTCGGGTGCTCAGGGGTCTTTACCCTCAAAAGCTACTGCGCAAAAATTTGGCTTAAAAATAGTCACACGACAAAAAAGAAAAAAAAATAGTTGATGATGTGGTCTTCCATGGAAGTGATGATAAATAATTGTAATGATATCACTGAATAAAATTCCTTTATTGAGTCCTGACTAGAAGATGCGTGGAGGTGTTTACAGTACTAGGCCGTTTATATTCCTAGATGTGCTGTTTCCGTTTTTCATAAGTTATCTAAAACATCTCAATCAGTGTCTACTAATAATGCAAGCAATATTTCTTCTATGAAAACTGGTTTGGAGATGATAAAATACATCACTGCTCGTTTTTAATTTGGCAAAATGCAGTTGAATTTCTTACTCGATAGATAAGATTACTGAAAAACATACAAACACACTCAAACTTTCAATTAATTATAGATTAAAGCTAGAATAAAAGCTACTTAGAAGAAAAACATGTAACACAGAGTATCATTTTCAGTGATATAGATAAAAAATAATACTTATTAAAATAAAAGTATGACAAAAAATAATGTTTTTATTATGTCGATGGCTTTGCAAAATCCTGCAGACTAACATCTGAGCATTTTTTCCTTTATGAGAAATGTTTTGAAAGGAACGCATTATATACTTTTATTTCTTGCCTTATGGCTGGAATAGTTTCTTCATTGGAGTTTATTGATTTCAAAATTTATAAATATTTTACAGTTGAGTCTAGAGCCTTTTGCAACTGGTAGTTTCTTTTCAGATGGATAAGGTTCATAAGTTGTTGTTGTTGTTTCTTATGGCATTTATCATTACAAGCCCGTTGATGAAGGCAGCGATTTTAAGCCGAGGGAGTGTCTCTTGTATTCAGTAGCGCCATTTAGGGCCATGTTCAGTAGCGCCATTTAGGGCCAAGAGTACGTCTTAACTACTCATGTGTCACATTCGCTTGCATAACCACTTTTTACAAGGGGGCACATTCACACATCTCATAGACAGAACTCAGATGAAGAACAACCATGCTCGAACCGGGACTCGAACCCAGGACGCCCAGATAATGGTTCATAAGTAGTAACATCTAAAGTAAAAATTTATTCACTTATCTCCTATAAGCTCTACTTTTTGCTATGAATTTAATAATTTATTAACATCACTTATTAATTTAAAATAATTGACAAAACCGATCTTCCAGCCACAAACACCGAATCGATTTCAGCTATTTTCATTTCATACAAGGCCCTTCGTCCCTAAATATGTTATGAAAGGTTGTCTGCTCCTCAGAATTTTCCGATGTCTAAAAATAAAGCCTGACAACTGAGCGAAGATCAACCTCAACAATTGAAACAGTTTCACTACTTTGTAGGCATAGCTAACTCATTAGATTATTCTATATTTATTGCACAAATTAATTTAAATTATTAATTTTTTTGTTATGATAAGACATAGTTCAACTAGGTTTGTTATTATGACCTAACACTATTAATATGGTGAGCGAACAACTGCTCGTCGAAGGCGACTAATTACTAGTAGCTTCTAAATGCAATTGCATTCGTATAATTGCATCTATTATACGAATGACTTGATAAATTTGTGGCATTATTTTCGACTCATTTTTCGAAAAGAGAGGATGAATTTCATTTTTATTTCTATGATGTGTTTTTAACTTTGCATTTGTGTTATATTCTAAAATAGGCTACATCCGAAGTTGAAGGAGAATATAGTCTCTTTAGTAGAAATAATAGTAAAAATATCTTAATTAACCTTAGTTTAAATTTTGGAAATTTATCTGAGTTTCTTTTGATGTTTTTGAATCCTTAACACTTGTATGAAAATATTTTTGACCATTCCAAGAAGAAATATTTTACCCGGCTTGTTAAAAAGTTAAGCAATCGAATGACTAGAAATGTGTTTATTATAAATAAATGCTGCTGGAGCAGGTTCAATGTTTCTCAGAGCGTCTTTAAAGATTTCGGAATCAGTTCCAGCCCAAAAGCGTAGTTTCATGACTCAGTTCGGCCATAAGTTAAAATCCCTTTTGAAGGTCGTGGATTGCTGTCATTCTAATAACGAACTCTTATATACCTTAGCTTACTGAAAACCATCTTGCCTCAAAAATTATGATAGTATTTGAAAGAAGATCTGACATTTTTATAATCAAATCAGAAGACTAGTTGTACATGTTTTTCTTAACCGACTACAAAGAATTGTGTTGGAGAAGACAGTACTTAGCCTGGATCAGACGAATATGGAGATTTGTATCATTCTCGGAAGATTCGAGTGTTAAGTTAGAGAATGATTAAAGTCGAGTTCTATCTGGAGATAAAATATCAAATACAACCGACCCTATGATGCTGAAAGACAAAATTATGTATGAAGGATAATATCTATAACTGTTAAAAAATGGTTTATAATTCAATCCTACTGGACTGACCTTTGCATGCTACTTCATCAACTGAAAGGTATCGGGATGAAACAAAAATCTTTGATCTTTTTGCGAGTACAGATGCTTATACAAAATATGACGGTTTCATTTTAACTAATAATCTTACCCAAGATTGGCTAAGATAAGCATACCGACAAATATTTGGAAAATCAAGGAATAAAATGAATGGGCTAAGCAGTTTGATGTTCGGTTCTTATCGGGAAACTTTCAAATTACTTTGGAAGACAAGTGACTTTTCCAAAGTTTCTCAATTAACTTGAATAAAGATTGCTCCATGGATGGTGTTCGTTTTCATGCAGGTAATCACTGATTTAAATTTATAGCCAATTTTTTAAAGAAAACAATTTTTCATAAGATTTATTAAAAGAATAACTTAATATTTAAATAATTCTAAAGAAATATATTTAGAAATGATTTTTCATTTTTCAGTGTCAAAAATAGACAGTCTTGAAAAGTTGCAGTTATAAATTAGTAATTATACTCGCTGTAAAAATAAAATAAAAAACATTAAATAATCTACTGTAAATGATTCAACTAAATTTTATGTTTTATTTATATTTGCTAGTAAATTGAAGAAGCAAAAAATAAGATATATTTTATGTTTTAAAATAGTGTATTTCTGTGCAGTCACTCAAAGGTATTAACATCACCATCATTCAAAACATATTCCGAAGTGTATTTGGTGACAAATAATTTCTCTGGGGGTAATTTTTTTGGTAGATAATTACTTTGCAATGCAGTCTGATGTTGTTTTTTATTAGCACAGACGCCCACATATCACTAGTAATATTTAAATGCTAGAAAATGCTTTATTTTGAGTGTTCAGTCATCAGATAATGAGGTATTGTTTAAAAGCAAGATGGAATCGCAATTTTAGTTATTTAAATCATTTAACTCGTCGTTTATTGAGATTTTCTTGTGGATTTTCTTGTTTTGAAGTTAAATTATTTAATATAATTAGGAAAAATTAAAATCATAAATTAGCATCATATTTTTATTCTTATTTTGAAGTTAACAAAAGTGCTAAATTTATGATTTTCCCCTATAGTGGCAATCATTTTGTACCTAGTAATGATACGTTTTTTCTCATTTTATGATAAGGGTCTCAAATTCTGTAGGTCAATATGTAGTATAAAATTAACTAATCTTCTTAGGTATTGTAATCGGAAAGAAAATTAATCCATTTAAATGGAAGGGTAGATTCTCTGTTCTATCTTCTGTCTTGAAATGGAAAATAAAGATCATGTATTCTGCAATTTTTCCAGGTTATGTTTAATCTGAAATTCATGAAATACTCGAAATCCAGTATAGTGTTAAATTATGCTTTTCTCAAGCATTTAAATTAAAACTTTATTAATTCAGAAAGTTTTTTTTTTTTGCTGAAAAAAATTAGAAGCATCAGCTATAGAAGCATCTTTTTAGTCTTTCTTTTATACCTACTAAGTAAATTTGTTAAATATTTTTTGAGAATTAAAGTGATGCTTTCAACATGAATACTTTTAAAACGACAAATCAATCTAATAAATGTAATCTTGCTATTTTATAACAATAAAAAAAAGAGAGAGAGAGAGAAATTGTTTGTAATAATTTAATAAGGTTTAAGAAAATTATTTGTGAATAAAAACAATAATTATTTGATCTCATCAGTACATGTTGACAATATATATCTATATCTTTATCTATCTGTCTCTCCCTCTCTCTCTCTCTCTCTCTCTCTCTCTCTCTCTCTATATATATATATATATATATATATATATATATATATATATGCTTATATAAAGCTCAATGTGTGTGTGTGTGTTGGAACTCTACAGGCCAGACCATTCGACCTACAGCTACTAAATTTGGCACATGCATACCTTGAAGGTCGGGAATGTGCACCTGGGGTCCCTTTTTTTCAATTTTTAATTAGAATTTAAATTATTAATTAAAAACTAACTTTCCCGCCAAAAAAATCTTCATTTTCCCCACCGCCAAATGAGTAAGGTTTCAGTTTTATTTTCCCACGCTAAAGAGGATAGGCTTAAGAAATTTTTGGCAGATTATTTCAAACATTTCTGTTTATTTTCTTAAGGTTTGATATATTTAAAGTTAAACATTGTTAATTAATCGATCTTTCAGATTCATTCTGAAGTACTTTTGAATTAAAATAAAACAGAATAAAGGAAATTAAAAATTTCTAATCTGCATAGCGTTACCCCAACTGGAGTAGAAAATTCACGCATTTGCGTTACCATAATTGGCGTTGAAAATTCACGCATGTGCCTTGTGTTCTGATTGTTGACAACGGATACGGACTTGGTTTTGAAGGCTTAATATTATTTCTTAATATTATTCGGCAGATTATTTCAAAGGATTCTGCTTATTTTTTTTAGTGTTTGATGCATTTAAAACTAAACATTGTTAATCAATCGATCTGTTCAGGATGATTCTGAGAAAATTTTGTTGAAAATTTCTTGAGATATATAAATTAAGAAAAATATTCTTTAGTGCCCATAAGGTTTAAATACTCAGCGACTCATACTTCAGTACTCATACTTAAAAAAAATGCTCTTTTCAGTTAAAAAAAATTATAATATTTATTGCAGTTTAATCATTTCCACTTTAATTTAAAGCATAAATTCTACGGGAGCTAACAGAAAATTAAAGATACATATTACGTTATGGCTGAAGGCCTTTATAATATTATGAGTGAATTATATGACTATTAAAATTTGAAGTTTTAAAATATTTTAATGAAGAAGCAATTAAAACGGGAGTTCTATAAAATATTTAATTATTAAAATTTTAACGTGCATTAAGAATGGCGAACCGGCTGGTCGCCAAAGGCGGCTAGTATATATAAGTGAGCACCTTGACAAATCTTACATTAAAAGAAAATGATATGTAGAAAAACCAGCATGTGTTTCTCTGCATTGGCTTGCCAACTTTTATAATAAAATTAAAACATAAAGAAACATTTTCACTGTGTTTCCTCAAAATTATTATAATAGACGTCCAGTGCTTTTATGTAGCATGGTAAGTCCTATTATAGCTAATGAACTTTTTTTTTTATCTATCTTTTTTCTAATCTTTTTTTTTCTTTTCATCAGGATGTTTCCTTACATTTATTTAACTTTTCATTGTTTGAGAATTTTAATTTTATTATTATTTCCCGATATACGGATTATATACAATTCTAGAAATTTGACAACTTTTTTATTGCCCTTTCATGAAAATTTAAAAGCTAACATTATTTTCTTTAGTCGACAATGTAATAAATTTTAATTTTTTCCAATTCGACAATAAAGAAAAGTTTCTCAAATATGATAGAATATGCATGATTCCTTATCAACTTTTCTAATAAAGTAACGATTCTAATAAAATATGTATTTGTTTAATCCATTGATATCGAAATATTTTTAAATAAAGTAACGATGTATCAACTAGGAGTTTCAATTTCTCTGAATATTTACCTTATATGCTACATTGAAATGCACTTGAAAGGTAAAATGCCCTCAATTTGATGTTGATGCCGGCACAGGTGTCATTCATGTCATTAGGGCTCGTAATAGGGCACACATTCAGAATGACGAAGTTCTTTAACTTCAAAATAAAGCAGTGATTTAAATAAACAAAGTTACATCAATTTAGTTAAATTTTTAACTATTCGCCATCATTATTTACATAAGTTTTTAGTTTGATAAAAAAATCATGATTTTATTTAAATGATTTTAAATACGAGCTTTTAGTGCATAAAACTATTAAAAAAATAAGATTTTATTCTTTGAAAAATAATGTTTACGATAACGCTGTAAATTACACATTATTGATTACTATTCTTTACTTTTGATTTTCTCTGTATTTAGAATGGACAGAATTCTTTAAAGTACAAAAAAATCATAGCCTGATTTCATAAAGATGATACGGAAATAAGGTTTTCAGGTTAAATGTCCTTAATAAGAAATAATTGAATAATTTAATGTTAAAATAGGAATAAAGCCCCACAAATCTTTATTAATAAATTTGCATGAGAAACGTGATACATATATAAAAATGTAAATTATTGCAATATAAACAATGAAATTCTTAATTAGAATTAATGCTGAAAATACATGGAATTACTATTTAATATGAATAACAGAAAGAAAGAGAGAAGTAGAAAAAAATGTATTTTGAAGTATGGTGCACAAATTCCTCAAAACATTTTTTCAGTTTCATCACTCAAAGCTGGAAGTTATTGAAGCATTTATGCGAAAATTTCATCATTTTAATCAAATTTTCTTTAAAAAGATATGCACTTGTCTAGATAGCTATGGTAGGATTGTTGTAATTAGAATGAATTTAGAGCATTTTATAGTGAATCTCCAGAATTATTGAAAAAAAAATCTTGAGAGTTTAATGAGAAATATTTATTCTCAACTATCACATAGCTTTAACTGTTTTTATGATAATGACACTCCTGATATATATATTAAAATTCAATAGAAGAAAAAAATATCAGTAAAAGAAAACTCTTCCGGCCTGAAGCCTTTCAACTTGATAATGTTCAAGGCTTTTCATCTTTCGGTTTTGTTTGGCTTGATTGCATCAAAAATCGCATTCAGTTCATAATGATTTTTACACAACATTGTTTCCTGAAAAAATGCCAGCTTAAAAACATTATTATGCTATTTATTTTCACCTCTAAATTTAATAATACTACTTCTTCTTCGTTTCTAATTCATATTTACGAATTTATGTAATTATATGATACAAAATTCGAGATACTTCAATTAAATATGAAATAGAAGTGCAAATTTCATACTTGCGAAAGCCGATTCCACAATTAAACAGACTGATAAAAATTTCAATAACTAATGAATGGCAAAAGTCTATTGCATCATCTACTGTATAGTAAAAATTCATTAAAATCGAAGAAAAAAAATGAAGCGAAGAAATAAAGCGAAAGCTTTTGAACAATATTTTAAAATTTTTTAAATTGTTTTAAATTGTTTTTTTTCGGTATTATTTTGCAAAAAAAAAAAAAAAAAAAAAAATTCTATTAATTTTAAGCTGCTTAAATTTTTGTAAATTTTTTTGAAAGCTTTTTTTAGTATCTACTACACAAAAAATGATCACGGGCGAAATTTTGAGCTCTAGATTTAATAGTACATTGTATAAAACTTCGAATTGTTTTTGTATCATGCAATATGCATCCAGTAATTTACAGAAAATATTGATTAGAAACATTATCTCATATATTTTCAGAGAGATAAACACTATTTATTCTCAATTGATCCAAAATAAGTTTAATCTAAACACGATTATGTATGACTTAGCGAATTGTTTGCAAAGAATATTTATCATTCTCATCAATTATTTGTCAAAAATTTTTTTTCTTAAAAATGATTTTCGTATCTTAAGAGGATTTTTTTAAACATGACAGTCCAGATTTTTATGTAGAGTCAAAGACATGACATTTTAAATTTTTTTCAAAGATAATTATTTTTATAAATAATAGTAATAGTTGTTAATATTCATTTGACCTAGATAAGGATTAACCAAATATTTGGATTTTAGGTAGTTATGATTAAATTAACTATTTTATTTAAAAGAGACTCACTGATTCTGAATAAATTTAAATTTTCAGTTAAGAATTCTTTCTTTATATTAATCCATTGCACACTAGATGGCAGCACGGGCTCAAAATTTCCAATAGAAATTCTCTTGGGGGAAGGGGGGAATTGTCTAAGCAAAATCTACTTTGTTGCTATTGAAAAAATAGATATTTACTTTCAAATGATTGAAATTATATCTCTAGTTTCGAAAGACTTCAAAATTAGCATGGATAAAAAGTGGACATGAAATACTCACAAAATGGAAAGAAAGAAAGAAAAAAAATAAAAAAAAAAAATCTGCTAAATTTGCCAAAGTACTGATGTATATTTTCATTGAATAAATTAAAAACCGAATGAATTCAAAATAATGCATTTCTTCATATTTCTATTTTTAGAAAATTCGATTAAATAATTTGTTCATGAAAAATACTGAAAAGAAATTCTGCGTTATAATTGAAAAGCACTATAATACATCATCTCAATGAATAATCTTTTGCAAATATGTATTAGAATAATGAATAAAACTTAGTTACATGAATGATTTGAACGAATAATTTACTCAGGAAAATAATTAACGCTGAAATAAGAAACCTATTTATATAATTTCTTTTAACCCATTACTTTTCTTAGTTATAATTCTATAGAACGTTTTAAAGTAGTGTAGGGAAGATAAATGGCACCTGGGATTTAGTAGGTGAAACTAGGTAGATTTGACCCTACAGTTTTATATATTCAAATGCTTTTCGAATATTTTAATTGTTAGCATCATGAGAGTTAATTTTTGGAATTGAGAAATTTACTCATGCTAAACTGATATCTTATTTAAGCATAAAATAATTACATATCTTAAATTGGATCAAGTTTTCTTAAGGGCAGGGGCATATATTCTAATTATTATATATATAATGTCCAAAAAAGTGGAAAAAGTGCTTATTTCCTTAACTATTTAAACATTTGCAACGTTTCTTCAAATAAAATATTCTAATTTGTGAAAATATTTTGGCTTCTGCAGAAGATGATAACATTTTACAAAAATTAAATTTTTATTCTACCACCTTAGTTAAAAAGTGTAAGTCGGTAAGATGTTTTTCTTTTGCTTATCTATTAGGACACAAAGCTTCATGTTTCTATTCGTAAAATTTTCTAAAATATTAAAAAGCCAGTTTATTGACTTAGATCTTTCTTCCATACCTCTGAATGGTGTATGAGTAAGTTTTTCGCAATAATTTTCAGGGATAATATATAAATCGCAAAAGAATATTAACAGAGCAGAATCAGAAAATAGTAACGCATCTTTTGACATCTATAAAAAATTGTATTCTTTTATGAATACTTGTGTATATGTGATCTAGTTTATCACATGTAATATAATGACAAGTGTTTGATTTTGTTGGCAGAAATCTACAGCGTGTATTGCCAAATGCAATTCATCCTTTAGATTAGAAATAATTTCAACCAAAACTAATTAAATAAACCCATAACCATTTAATATATTGTTGTACAAAATAGGACTAACCAACAAGTTTCTAATTCATTTGTAGAAAATTGCCCCTGTTGATGAACTTCTTGTAAGAACGAACTTGAACCGCTCCAAAACTCATCCATGTTCAATATTAATGCTCCTTATTCTATCAAAGCGGCATTTTTTTGGCCAAATGACATTTCTCAGAGAAGAAAAATTTGGTTTTACTTGAAGGAGAGCTCCAATTGTAAAAATATAGACGTCGATCATCTAGTTGTCCATGCAATTATTGTAACAGTCCATGGTCTCCATGATTACTGTCTCGCGCCAATAAATACTACAAAACAACAACCATGGATGCTGTATGGATATCAACTATTAAGTTGTAATATTTTCTACATTGTATTTTTTAGAATATTGTGCTTTGCAGACTGCCTGTTCTTTAGCTTGAGTGTAACTTGAAAAAATAACCCAAAATATGAATTTTTGTATCATATATATAACACTTCATCCTCCCCGTTACTCTTGAGAGAAGTAAGATCTTGCAGCTTGTTCTCGCTAAATTGTTCTATAAACACTCTTCCTAGAAGGATGGCAAGAATTCAGAAAGCTATGTTTTTTTATTCTTTTACAATTAGGTTAGCATTACGATTACGCAAAGTATAAATTGTCAGTATTTCCCAACACTCCTTGTAATTGAAATATGCTATTTTTTTAGAAAGGCCACAATTGCGAGCAACGAATTTTATTTCCTTTTTCGGCATTCCAAAACTTCTGTCTGATATCTTAAATATTCAGTTTTTCAAGTTTCTCTTCCTTTCCTTTTAAAGTCGACCCCCCGGGGGGCACCTCGAAATGAGGATGAGATGCTTCCGGCATGATGGGTGGATCTCACCACCCTGGAGAGAACACTAATAGGTGGGGGATCTAACTCCTCCCATCGATGACGGGACGTACTTCCTACGGGAAGGGTTGTACCATGGCCGGTGATGGCCCTTAGGACTCAACCACAGTTCCCGCCAATTGCTTTAGCGGCGGTCCGGTCATTTAGTTCTATGGTTTAAATCCGTGTGCTTTCGGGCGGGTCGGAGAGTTAGATGGTTGACTTTCCTTTTAAAGTCATCCCACAGGGGGTACCTCGTAATTCAGGGGGATAAACTTCCTTCATGGTGATTGGTTCTCGCCCCTTTTGTGAATAGATGAAAGGGTGGGGGTCTGGCACCTCCCATCGATGATGGGACGTACTCCCTTAGAGAAGGAATGTACTGTGACCGGTGATAGCCCTTATGACAACCCACTAGTATTGCTGTCACCGTTGTCCGGTCAAAGTTTTTCCGTGTGCTTTCGGGCGGGCGGAGTAGTCAGTTAGTGATTAGTGATTTTCTTTTAAAGTCGAAGTTGCAGTGTCGACCAATCAAAGTAAATGACATTATGTGTGTTGATTACTACCAGAAGATTCATGATGATTATTACTAGACAAATATTACTACTAGAAGTGGAGTGATAAATTTCAACTACTTACTACTAGATAAATATTTACATGTGACCGTTTTTATTTTTGTATTGATTAACTCTGCATTTCTGAAAGATATATTTCCATCAAAATTTGTGATAAGTCCCTCTGAATTTAAAAATAAACATATTTCAGAAAATGTTATAGACAGAAACGTTAAACTCTGTAGACGAATAGATGAATGTAAGAGAAATATTTTAGTAATTGGCACTTTAAGCTATGGCGTACGTATAAATATTTAATTTTTTAAAAAAAAAATCTTACAATCAATCTCTACAGGCGGTAAAGTGTTTCTATACAATTTTCGATTTCATTTAATGAAAATTTGCATCTGGAAGTATATGCCGAGATACATTATTTAGGAAAATAAGTGCATTATAAGTTATAGTTATTAGTTCCATCATAAGTTAGGGAATTAAAAACTTATTCCATTAAAGATTAGGGAAATAAGAGCTTTTAAGAAAATTGTTTTAAGGAAATAAAAACTTCTTTGGGACATCCTGTATATTCAACTTACCTTTCACTGGGCGAGACTTTTTCCGACGGAAAAATTATTTAAATGATGATGAATCAATCCCCTATTAAAAAGAAATTTAACGCTATAAATAATTATTTAAAAATTAATTTTAAATAATTTTTCCGTCTCAATAGCAAATGCAGATTCATTCAATAAATTCATTTAAACACCAATTGAAGATAATTAGAGGAAATATGTATTTGTTTAATCCATTTGATATCGAAATATTATTTTTTTGCAAATAATCTTATCTAACATCAAATGAATGGTGATATTCTCTGTCTTTTTATTCTTGATTGTATAATTATCCCAAGAATTATGAATGTTCATGCATTTGAATTCATCAGTACAGCCGGTGACAACTCAATGCAACCACAAATAAAACTTTGAGTGACCACATCACAGGTTAATGACGTAATGTGTGGTTCATAGGTCTATAAAACATTTCATAAATTAATCATGAAATTAATAATTCGTGTTGAGAGATGAAACATTATTACTAATATTGAATTTTATTCAGATACATCAATCATTTAAAAAAAACTAATGACCATATTTATAATTTCTTTACTGGGCATATTTTATCACCAACTATCTTTTATCTTACAGTCAGTTACAGTTTTAGTTTTTGGCAAATAATTATGTAAGTTTTTAATTTTTTTTACTTTTTATTATACGAAGCATAGAGAAAGTTTTGTGATTGTCGAAAAATTCAATTTCGAGATTTTAACGAATCTCTACGTTTCAGATTTCGCTGAGTTCAAGAAATTTTTGCTTTATGTCTGTCTGTATATGAACACGATAATTCAAAAACATTTTGAGCTAGATGGATAAAATTTATCATATAGTCTTTATATCAAATTTGTAGATTTCTGTTAAATTTTAAACGAAATCCATTTAACCTGCTATCCATATATAAATTAATATGATAATTACAAAATTAGGACAGCTAGAAGGATGAAATTTGGTACACATATTTAACATTTAATGTATAGAGATGCACCATATTTAAAACTAAATCCATCTAAAAATCGCCTGTCCACCGGTATGTATCTTTGCAATTATGTGAGCGTGATAACTAAAAAAAAAAAAAAAAAAACACGCAATGACTTCAATATAAGAATTTTGGTGCATGATTTTGTACTTACATTTGTAGTTCTTTGCCCAGTTTCGGTTTCAATCGGTCCGAAAAAAGTGTCCAAAATACACATTAGGTGTTCTGATTACTGTCAATTGCTTCTTAGCAATAATCGTCGCAAACGTGACATTTTAATTCGATTTTTAAGATTTTTGAATAACATTTTTGGCATTTGATTCATCATAATCACGTTCTGCATTCACCACATGTAATAAAGGATACTAATAAACCACACCTTACAGTCAGTGTAATTTAATTACTTTCTTTCAGAAAATTTCGGTTCATCAGAATAAAAAAAATGCTATACGATACTGTTAAAATTACTGCTAAAACTAAATTAAAACATTATAGAAAAATAAGGAAAATCTTGGAACCTGTATATCGCCTAGTAAGGAAAAGTAAGTAAAAATTCCTAGAAGCTGCTTTTCAATTCGAGCAGTTGTTTTTTTAAAGCATGTTTTATATACTTCGCACTAAAATTAAGAAGTTTTATAAAGAAATAAAAATATTTGAAAGAAAGAGCTCTTTGAAGAAACTGCTCTTCGAATTGCTATATAAGTTTATACTAAGAAATTTTTTTTTCCAAATGAATATAAAATTCATTATGTAAAAAAAGAAAAGAAAACCTACTTCTTAGAAATTAAATCTTAATTTGAATATATTATTTAGGTTTGGTTTGCTTCTATTTGTTAAAAAGTTTGCATCTTCGGACTCGGACAGAATTTTTTTTCTGAAGTAATTTAAAAAATAGAATGGCATTTTTATGGCATTAAATATTACTTTCTGAGCTAAAGCGAATAAGTAATTTTATGAAATGTCTTCTTATTGGTATAATATCAACTAAATGCTACTCTCTTTTATAGAGAAATTTTTTAAATTAAATAAATCAGCTGGAGAACAATATAACTGATATAGAATTTTGTATTTGTAATACATATGAAATTATCTAATTACAATTAATTTCGAAGCGAGAAATTAAAAATCTTGTTAAAAAGCTATAGCATTTAAGTTATTTTTATCATGACTATTTAATCAGAACTGGAAGAATAGCCAAAAGTATTACAAAAACACCTTTTTCCTACTATCAATCTCATTCATTTACCATGGAAAATTATTGTAATTGAGATATTTTAGACTAAGTGAAAGATCAAAATTTCAAATGTTCACTTATTGAAGTAAAATATTTTCACTTTTATCACTTATGTGATGCCAGATCTGTTGAAAATTTCTGTTACAGTATTCACCCTTGATTGACGGTCCCAGCCTCAAAACTTCTATAGATTTAATGTCTTGGTGGAATATTTTTATTTGTTTATCGCTAATCCATCCAATATTTTCTGGAAAGAAATCCGAATGTGAAAGTAAGTACGAATATATTCAATGACATTCAATGCTCCATGGCTTAGTAGAAATTCTTTTAGTAATATTATGTAATTTTCATCTTTCTTGTTTTCTGAACAAAAAATTATCATCTTTTAGAAATAATTTCAAGCTGCTAATTCATTTTGATTTAGCTGATCTCTGAAACCGGGGTTGGAAGTCAGTTTTTTTAATTTGAAATTCAATAGAAATAACTTCGTTAAATTTGACTTCGATTATAATGATAAAAGGATCATAAATTTCTTTGCCCATGGCTTTGACAAAATTTTAATCAGTCCTAATTTAATGTAAAGTGGAAAAGAAGAATTTTTTTTTCTGGTTCAAGGTTAGGAGTTCGGGTTGAAAGGTTTTGCTTTGAGAGATTTTATTTTGTTGTTGTTGTTGCAAAATGCTGTTCTGTTGCTCCTCTATCCTAAAAACCTAAAGCACAACAATGCCTTTTAAATACTTTTTTAATATGATTATGACTTTTAAATCTTCACATTCATATTAAATTGTTTATTATTAATTTCATTCTGCAAGTTCCATCTTTTGACAAAATTAAAATAACAAAATAAATTTCTTTTTAATTTCAAAAGATTTGAATTTTTTACAAGGTATTCCAAAACTCATGGTACATACTTGAGGAGGTGATAGAACACAACTAGACAAGCACAAATCACCCAACAATCCAAGGTAAGAACGCAAATAGTAAAACGGTAGAGCGCGAAACATTATCTGTCATGAAATGAGAAACAAGTCAGACAGATATTCAATGAAAAGAAACCGATGAAATGAAGCAAAACATTTTACTTAACAAAATGAAGTTAAACACAGCAAGTGCTCAAAATTGCGGCCGCCAACATTAATGCAGGCTTCACACCGTCGATTGAGTGACCGCCAAATATTGTCGAAAACACCAGGCATCTCTCTTATGGGGTCAGCATTCACGGATATCCGGATAACAAGGTCTTGAGCAGAATATATGGAACCATCTTCGTAGATGAAGTTTTTCATATGACCCCAGAAGAAAAAGCCGGACAGAACAAATCGGATGAGCGGGCCGGCCAGTTGATTCGATCGCCACGATCTATCCATTGACTAGGGCATATGATATCTATGGCATTACTCACATTCACATTGTAATGGTTTGGTGCCTCGTTGTGTCGGAACCACATGCATCTTGTGATGTGTGCTGGCACACGGTTTAATAGTTCTGGCAACATCTCTTACAAAAACATAAGGTATGAAGCTCCATCCTTACGTCTTGGCAGTAGATATGGCTCAATCAGATGATCATGCATGATACCGGCCCAAACATTTAGAGCTAAACGTCGTTGTAATGAGGGCGAACGCATTGCGCGCGGAATTTCAGTTGCCCACGCATGCATGATAGTTGTGGAAATTCGAAATATCCTCGCGTGTGCATGTGCATTCGTAAGTGAACAACACATGCGCACAAAAATCTGGGTCTACAAAAGTCTATTGCAGAAACCCGGGGTAAAATTGACGAGCGCCTGGTAATCCGTTGGTCTAGGTTGCGAACTTTCTACGCATGGTAGGGATGTATTCCTTTATCTAGCAGTACTCGCCACACCGTGTGACGGAAAACGTGAACGGCTTGGGACAATGTCCGCTTGCTAGATTCAGGATGCTCGCTGATATTATGCACGATGTTGTCCGTTACAGATGGCGTCCTTCCACTCGTTCCATAACCGGTATCCTGCATGCAACTTGAAAAGAAAGAATTGTTGGCAGAATTGTTGGCGCGGTTATGGAAAGGTCCTCGCATCAGGGACGCGTCTTGATGGAAAACGCTCTCGGTGCAATCTTTGGGTTTCCCTTGCATTGCCGTCTGCAGCTCCGTGCATGTAATACATCTCGGCCTCCTGATTTGAGTACGCAATCATTTCATCGGTGATTAACAGGACGAATGAAGACAGTTGCTGTTAACAGCCTTTTTATTGTGGTCGCTGAGAGGCGTTTTCTGGCGCTTTACGGCTTGAGTTCCGATTGAATGGGAATTTGTGCTTGTCTAGTTGTATTCTATCACCCCCTAACTTATGTACCATGAGTTTTTGGACACCCTGCACAAAATAAGAATTACTCAGCTTATTTTTGAAAAGAAATAATTTGAACGTTTTTTTTTTGCATATTTTATTTTAATAATTTTTTTATTCTGCTTTTTAGTGAATAATGAGATATAATGAAATAATTATTTTTCTATTGACGTTTATTTATAATTTTCATTTTTTAGAAAAATAGTCTTGAATTTTATGTTTATGTGTTTTCATAATATTAAAGAAATTTCTTGGTATCCTAAATTTCATTTAATAGAAACTATAATGATTTGCAGAATCTTAAAAAAATATACAATATGTATGTTAGATTATTTGATAGAAATTTCTTATGATTATTTGCCATCATGTTTGAGATTAAAATTCGTAAGCTGTAGGATTTTGAATCAAAGAATAATAAATATTTTAACAAAATTTTGCTTTGTTAAGGCTTTAATAAATATAAAAGCGGATTCATTTTTTTAAATGTCGAAGGTTATTTTGAAGATTACAGGGAAATGAATTTTATTTGAGTTTTTAATAGATATTTCTTTTTTTTTGCTTTGTTGTTTGCAATAAAATATTTTAAAGTGTCGCTGGACATTTTCAAAACTTTTTTTTCCATCCGATCTTTCTTCACCTGACAAAGGGCAATGCCATCTTTATTTAAATCTTTCAATAACTCATTTCCATTGCATTAAGAGTCAATTTTACTGATAGTTTCAGCAAAAGAGATAATTTTTTTCAAAGATACCCGTTTCACACAGTAAGCCCGAGGTGTCTTTTATTTCGATTAAAGTATGTAGACTGCTGGTGCTCGTACAGTGTACTCCATTATCAACATTTTGATAATAAACTGAGAAAAGAGCTTAACTCAAGAGAAAAATTAAGAAAAATGACAAAAGCTCTCTAGTGTTTTTCTGTTAGTTTTCAACATATATCTTCGAAATAAAAATTGCAGACAGCAGTGCTCAGTGTTTGCACTTTTTGTGTGCAAACCCCATTGCAAATGTGGTTTTAAAATAAAGAGACTTTCACAAATCCATCCAAAAACATCCATGAAATTTCCATTAATTGCAACGTGTTTGTAATTAAAAGCTGAAAGGAATCCTTAACTTTTAATTCATAGACCTCAGTATCTCTTTAAAGATATATTGCCGATGCGAGTAAAAGGTTTTCTTGGTGGCAGTAAAATGAGCTTAGGCGAAATCCTGTTTAAGCGAGAAATCTAATTTCGAAATCGTTTCCCGAAGCTGCGAATTATTTGTTCCGAATTCTGTAGTTTCGAAATTCGACTGAGTCACCCATTTCGTCGGATTGACATGAACATTCTCCAAGAAGAACTTTCGAAAATTTAGTCATTCACGCTTAGTCTTTCGAAAAGCATTTTCTACCCATGAACAATTGTTAAACGAACTGGAAAAAAAAGTCGCTAAGCCCAATAAAACTGCAAAGAATCATTCGAAATTTCATCGAAAATACCACTAACTACAAGCACAGCTGTTAAGGATCTTGGTATGTACAGTGAATCCTTCTAAAAGTGGTATTATAATTTCGTTAAACAATATATGATAAATAACTTAGTCACATTATTACTTTTTTTGAATACTTTTGCCATGCAAAAGAAATATTGCATTATTTACAAGATATTCGCAGCAATGTAGGTAGTAGTACATCACGATTATTTATTGAAATCATAGGATTAATATATATATATATATATATATATATATATATATATATATATATATATTTTTATCAACAATTATTTTAAATATTGAAGAAAGAGCATTATTTTATCCCCAAAATGATCTGAAAATACCAAGATATCCGTCATCGTTAAATTTTTTTCTGTCTTAAATAGAATTATGAAAAGAAGAGGAATAAAGACTTTTCCTAATTCGATGATTAATTTACAATTCGCATTGCAAAATTTTCAAATTTCGTTTTATTTAATGAAATTGATCAGAGAAAATTATTATTGATTGATTAAAGTTAATTTTGTGGAGCAGTAGGTGGTCAATATTTGTGGGTCAAAGCAAATAAAACACACAAGCAACAACAACAATCTCGTTCCATTCAGTGAGTTAACGGTTGTGACTACAGAATATTGTCACTTTCACGATGTATAAGCGTCATTGAAATTGTTGAACATAGAAAAAAATTTGCTATCTTTGAAGAATTGTGCTTATTTTACCAGACTAAATCAGCAGGATGCTGTGGTTGTATAGAAAATTCCGAAGCTGTTGCTTAATTCATTGCTGAAATGTAAGAGTGACAGTGAATTGGTAGTCCGGAAGAAAGATGATTTGACGCTTAAATCGATATGTGAAGAATTGGAAAATGGAGCATGATTTGATCTAAATACTTCTCAAAATGAGAGAAAAGGATGGTCGTGTGAGTGGCTGTTGCTTTTTCAGAAGACTGAAAACTTTCAGATCATTCCAGTA
>JAPMOR010120120.1:0-27897 GCA_026543865.1 Argiope aurantia
AAGAACAAAGAGCAATTTGCTTCTAAAACAAGTATCGATTTTCTACAATAATGCTAGCTAAAAACAATGAGAAATATGCTTCTAAAACAAGCATCGACTTACTATATTAACAATGCTAGCTAAAAACATTAAGCAATTTGCTTCTGAAGCAAGCACCAGTTTACTAGATTATGAATAAGGGAGAGTTAGAGCTCATAATTTTCTTCCTGCTACACTCATTCCTCAAATATTCCTTATATTAAATCCACTGGAAATTAGAACCCCGATGTTGTCCATTAAGACTTGGTTTTTGTTGTATATCATAGTTCTTGTGATAGATAATTGATAATTTATCTTATCTGCAAGAATATATAAATTTCAGCTCTTAGTAGTTTAGAAAAACTTTACTATAGCAGTTATTTGAAATACAATTCTAATATTAATTTTAAAAACAATAATGTAGATGTCGAATAGGTGGACAAAAAGGTAGGTAACTCACAAAATCTGCTATCCTCAGCATATAACAAACGGGTTTTAAGGACCAATTCTATTTAACAAAATGAAAATTTTCCTTATATATCAGTTTTTCAAACATATTCGAGTAACAATTCCTAATCGCTTCAAAAAATAAAAATCAGTACTTTCAATTTTTTCTGACTCTCTTCTAAAGGATGCCGTTTTATTGTATGAGAATTTACTTACTAATAACTTCTTAGAATCATCAATTCCATCGTATTTATTTGGGGAAAATTGCACTGCATATGTAGCACAGCCTGTTGCACAATATTGTACAATACTGCGCGATATTATATCTCTCAATATTACGCAATACTTTGAATATTGCTTAATATTGTACAATACATATATGTGCCACTAGGGTAAATGATCCCTTAACAATCGTACCGAGTATTCAATCCGGAACAGGGAATTCAAACAATGGCTGAAAATGTTTTCGATAAGGCTCTCTTTCTATCCGTTTTAACTGCGTTATGCTTACATAAAAAAAAAGCAGAAGAAACATTTTTCGATCGATAGTTTTCTATTGTGATCACAGATCCGCTGAAAGTGACTCTTGAGAATTGAAACTCTCTCTGAACTGTTAAAATGGCCGCTAAGATCTGTCGTCTCTCGGGAGCAATAACCAAGACAAATTTGGGATGGGAAGAACTTTCTTCAATTAGAGACAGCAACAAATGCTTCTTCTTATTTAGGTCTACCATGAGTTTGGACTCTAAAAAAATTGAATTGTATATTGTTTTTTTTCAGAAAGATTATTAAAGAAAACAGAAGATTTACTAATTTTTTTCGTATCAGGAAACCAAAGAAAATAAATTATTTGGAAATCTATTATTTATTAAGAATTTTGAGAATCATATTTATTTTTTTCATGACAGTCTGTGTTTTCATGAGTGCTCCGACAGATACTTGCTGCTGTATGATGATTTTTATTCTCTCATATACGAAATACACAATAAGAAATTGAATATATACAAATAATAATAATTGAAATACAAATAATAATAACTGAAATACAAATAAGTATAATTGAAAATATGAAAGAATTAGTTATAAGATTTTGATCCATCTCTACTTATCGAGTCGAAAACAAGAAAAATATTATCCTTCTGTTTGTGAATCTAATGGCCCAAAAATCGAATGAACCAAATTTGGTACATTGTCTTTATACTAAAATTATATAAAGGTATCATATTTTGAACAACATCTATCAGTGGAAATGTTCATCTGATTGCATTTAAATACGAAAGCTCAAAAACCGCAATTAGCAAGATAAATGAAAATGTGTCATACAACTTTATCTATAAATTGTGTAAACAATTAAAAATTTAATCCTAGACTAAACCCCTTTCAGGTTGTCTGTATCTATTCGCTTATATGTAAATGTATTAACTGAAAGTCTGAACATAGGAATTTTAGTATGCTACTTTTACAACAAAATTTTTGATAATGGTCAAATTGTCTTATCGTTAGAAAGAGGTATTATGGTGCTATGCTAATAAGACGTAGAAATTCCTCTCGCACCAGATGATTAATTGCTGGTTTTCCAGTTGACATATAGACTATTTGTGGAAGGATCATTTAATTTTAAGCTGCGGTCAGATGACGAGAACGTCACCTTTATCGGATGGGACTCTAAATTAAAGCCTGAATGCTTGTGATTTTCACGATCTAGCCAAAGTCATACAATCTTACAAGAGTGGAGGGGGTTAACAATGTTATTGCAGAATATGCAAGAAATGTTCGGGAAGACCCCTCCAGCTGGTTCCTGGTTTCTGCTCTATTAATAAGTTTTATTTTAAGTTTATTTTGAAAAATCATGTTTCCATATTTTATCGGAAAGAACCACGCTTATGGCTTGTTCATATAATCTTTATATTTTTCGAAATATCTCTTGGCATAAATATTTTATTCAAATCCAAATAATTAATTATCTTAATAGAAGGAGTGAACTAGTTTAATGATATATTTTTAAAGCATGTTATTTATGTTACTGAGAAACAACAAAGTAAAGAATTCATTAAAATGTGTTAGTTGAAACAGTTAAAATGCTAGAAATTTGGTATCTGATATTTAAATGCAAGAATATTTGTTTTAAATAAACTTAAATTTTACTTACTTTTTTCTAAAAAATCACATTCATAGCTGATGAGCTATAGCTAAAAATATATAATAGTAAAACAAAAAAATTGTAGTCATTATTAAGAATATAATACATGAAAAAGTATAAAACATGATTTATAACCATTCTAATTCATTAAAATTTGGTGTAGTTCATCATTAAAAATTGCCAAGTATCATGAAACAGAAAAGGGTTTACATTCGGGGAAAGTTATTTTTGTATTAATAATAGAAACAATGAGCTCAAATTGTATTTTATTAATAACTAGCCACCTTTGGCGACCAGCCGGTTCGCCAGTATTACCGCTCGCTACAATTTTCAATTAAATATTTTAAGTAACTGGTCTCTTAAAGGATTCTCAAACAAAACATTTTTAATCTTCACATTTTGATAGCCATACCAAACTTATACTGTTTAGATCGTTTCATTCAATTTACTATATATATTTTGCTAATTTGTTGTCATTTCCGGCAAAAATACAACTTTAATTTAAAATGTAAATGATGAAATTGCAATTAATATTAAGATATTTTTTAATAAAACCAAGCGTTTTATTTTATTTATCATCATTATTGTTATTTATTAATTACTAGCCGCCTTTGGCGACCAGCCGGTTCGCCTGTATTACCGCTCACTACAAATTTCAATTAAATATTTTAAGTAACTGGCCTCTTAATAGATTCTCAAACAAAACATTTTTAATCTTCAAATTTTGATAGTCATACAAAACTTATACTGTTGCTTAGATCGTTTCTTTCAATTTACTATATATATTTTGCTAATTTGTTGTCATTTCTGGTAAAACTTCAACTTCAATTTAAAGTGGAAATGATGACATCGTAATTAATATAAAGATATTTTTAAATAAAACCAAGTGTTTTATTTTATTTATCATCTTTATTGTTATTTATTTATTATTATTATTACTGAATATGAGTATTGCCAACAGAATCGCTCGGTATTTAAGTCTTATGTGAACTACAAAATATTTTTCATAATTTATGTAATATCTAAAACAATAATTCAACAAAAATTTCTCAGATTCAGCATAAAATTCAGTTTTTAGTTTTGCTTTCAAAAGGATTGAAATGAAATCAATAATAATATTTTGTTCCGGCCTATAAATATATTTAAAAAATTATGAAGTCTAAATTTAATGCAGTAAGTTATCATATTCTGAGAAATATTCTGGACACACCAAATTTTAAATAAATGATTGAATGTTTCTGTTTTCCTCGATCAACTAAGACTTATTTATGAAGTTTTGAATGTTAAAAATTTAGAAAAACTCAACATTTTCATAATCTTAGTCCAATTAATCTTGAGAAACCTGCGCGCTGATTGGTGTATTTTCTTTGAAACGATCGATGGAAAATCTAAAATTATCCTTTTTTTATTGAATAGTGATATTCAAATTTTCATAAATGTGTCAGTTTAAGTGATTGATTTAGTTGATTGGAAATTAACTCTTTTTATTTAAAATATTAGTGTTTCAAGAACATTTTGTTATTCGTAATTTCCACAGCAGAAGCTTAATGTAAAATCAAAAATTGGTTATTTATTAGAGCATTTATTAAATCAAGTTACATAAAATATAATCATTTTCCATTTAGACCATTTTAGCAGATCTGTGACTTACCAAAGGTTTACAAATCAGCTGTGTGGCCCTGATTTGAATGGATATTCTGTTCATATTAAACAAAACTTGCCTTAAAATATAACTGATTTATTGGATTAATAATATAGAGAGTGTAAAAGATCATAAAATAATTTTTCTTGAATTTATTTTTTAGAAATATTTCATATATGTTTCCTTTCCTACAGACACGTGTCGAAAATTATATTTTTGCAGATTTTATTTCCAAAAAAATTTAATTTATTTTTAGTTGGAGCTTTAATTAATGTGATGGCAACACTTTCGAAAAAGCTAATTTTTTCCAATGAATACTAAACGTGCTCGAGCAGCTTAAATTTTATTTTTATTTTGTACGAAAAAAAATTGTTGACAAATATATTCAAAATATTTATTTAAAAATTCATTAAATATAGAAATTTAATTTTAAGGTTAAAACATTGATATGATTTAAAAGATAAATTTTTGATCTTTAACTTCATATAAAATTCTTTTTTGTGCGGTAATATTTTCGGAATTTATAGCAAAAACACGCCAAAATTTCGCTTAATTTTTAAATAAATAAAATTCTAATTAAAAATTCGAAAAAATAACCTTCAGGTGCACATTCCCGGCCTCCAAGGTATACACGTGTCAAATTTGGTAGCTGTAGGTTGAATGGTCTGGCCTGTAGAGCGCCAACATACACAAACACACACACACACATACAAACACACACACACACATACAAACACACACATTGAGCTTTATTATAAGTATAGATTATTATTATTGAATGTGAGTATTGCAAACAGAATCACTCGGTTTTTAAGTCTTATGTTAACTACAAAATATTTTTCATCATTTATGTAATATCTAAAACAATAATTCAACAAAAATTTCTCAGATTCAGCATAAAATTCAGTTTTTAGTTTTGCTTTCAAAAGGATTGAAATGAAATCAATAATAATATTTTGTTCCGGCCTATAAATATATTTCAAAAATTATGAAGTCTAAACTTAATGCAGTAAGGTATCATATTCTGAGAAATATTCTAGACACACCAAATTTTAAATAAATGAATGAATGTTTCTATTTTCCACGATCAACTAAGACTTATTTTTGAAGTTTTAAATGTTAAAAATTTAGAAAAACTCAACATTTTCATAATCTTAGGCCAATTAATATTGAGAAACCTGCGCGCTGATTGGCGTATTTTCTTTGAAACGATCGATGGAAAATCTAAAATTATCCTTTTTTTATTGAATAGTGATATTCAAATTTTCATAAATCAGTCAGTTTAAGTGACTCTTAAAAGCCAGTGATTTAGTTGATTGGAAATTAACTCTATGACCACCATGAAATCTGTGCTTTCTCTTGTGGTGTCTGCATTCTCCTTAATATCAGCTCGAATAAAACATCACATACAAAAGTACTACATAGAACAAACACATCAAAAGTAAACATAACATTTTAATAGTTGCCAAAAACAAAAGAGAGAAAAATGCAATTAATAAGCAGACGATATTTAGAAAAGTACAGATATTTAGACTGGAAAATGAAATTATCGGAAATTAACCACACGCGCAGACGATATTTACAAAAGTAAAAATATTCAAACCTGAAAAGGAAAATATATGAGTTATTCCATCAATAAATGCCATAAGTTTGTTTTTATCTTCATTATTTTATGAGTCATTAAACATCAAAATGGGTCCGGGACTAAATAAACACCCTGTATAGAGAGTGAAAAAGATCATAAATTAATTTTTCTTGAATTTATTTTTTAGGAAAAATAATATTTCATATTTGTTTCATTTCCTACAGACACGTGCCGAAAATTATATTTTTACAGATTTCATTTCCAAAAAGATTTAATTTATTTTTAATTGGGGCTTTAATCAATGTGATGGCAACACTTTGAAAAAAGCTAATTTTTTCCCATGAATGCGAAACGTGCTTAATCTTAATTTTTATTTTTTAGGAAAAAAATTATTAAAAACATAGTTAAAATATTTATTTAAAAATTCATTAAAAAGAGAAATGTAATTTTAAGATTAAAACATTAGCATCATTTAAAAGATAAATGTTTGATCTTTAACTTCATGTAAAAATCTTTTTTGTGCTCTAATATTTTCGGAAGTTATAGCAGAAACACGTCAAAATTTCGCTTAATATTTAAATAAATAAAATTCTATTTAAAAATTCGAAAAAATAACTCCCAGGTGGACATTCCCGGCCTCCAAGGTATACACGTGCCAAATTTGGTAGCTGTAGGTTGAATGGTCTGGTCTGTAGAGCGCCAACACACACACACATTGAGCTTTATTATAAGTATGGATAAAAATAAGTTTGAAATTCAAGAAAAACAAATTTCATGTTCAAATTTCCTCATACTAAAGATTTTAAGAATTGCATTTACCTCAAAAACTAATCAATAATCTTCTTTTTTGCGTATTTAAAATAATTATCCATCTTAAAAAACATCACAAAAACAAAACAAAAAATAGTTTTATTAATATATACAAATTCTGATGTTCAATGTTCAATGTTCTGAATAAAGCACAGAATTACGTTATTTATATGTAAGTTTGTACAAAAAAATAATTTACTGATTTTTAGAATGTTAATTCGGAGATACAATTCGGATGTTCGGAATAATAAGAAGTTACGGTTATATAAAATTTTATACTTTAATTTTACAAAGAACTATTATTTTAATTGGCGAAGGAAAATTCTCAAAATTAATTGCTGTCATCATTAAAAAGAATATTCTGAAATGCCGCTTTCAAATTCACAGTATTTTAGTTTCCTCCGCGAATTCTAAAAATATACGTACGTTCCCACGTATATGTATGTATGTTTCGAATTTTGAAAATAAAGGATAGCATTTTAATTAATTTTTTATAATAGTCAAAACCATTCGCTACTAGCGAGCTAAAACAAATAAATATGTTTTGTGCAATTAAGAGCATAATGAATTCACATTTGCCATTGGTATTTGTTTAATTAGGGAATAATATTTCATTTCAATTCTTATATCAACTAGCATAATTTCTTCTATAAGTTTCAATATTAAATATCAGATGCAAAAAGCCTTAAAATTTAATGACTTATCGATTCGAAAAAATGTTCATGGACGTAATTATGTTTTGAAACTAATTTAAATTGAGATGGTTTCAGTTTTTGAATGGCCATCTTGTTTTGTTTATGTCCGCTCAATCAACTGTTGTGATCACTTTAATGACGAGAACATAAATAATAATTTTTTTCAACAGCTAATTTCTCGGAATTTAGAAAGATTTTTTTTTCAGAAATGAAAGTAAATTATTCGAATAATTAATAACCATTGTTTTTTACATTAATTAATCAAATTCTATGAGTAAAGGAGCGAAGTAATTTCTAATTCAAAGTAAATAAAATTGTTTTTCTGATATATTAAACCTCTATTTAACAAAAATATTTTTCAACTTTTCTGTTTTTAATTTTTCTACATTCAAGTAACAAACATTCGTGATATATGTTGAAGGTTTATATTTAAAAGTATCATCCTTTTTTAAAGAATATTCATCATCAAAAAAGAATCATATTTAAAAAAAATCATCACTAGCATATTTATTTATTTACAAGTAAAATTATATAAATTAAAGGCAGTAATTCGATTAGTTGTCTTAATAAACGAAATATTCTAAAAAATTAAATAATATACTCACTAACCGAGACATTTTCTGTGATTTTTCATCAGATATTTCAAATTAGCGGTTTCCGCTTATAATAAATTTTAAACATTTATTTAATTTGACTTGTTTCATTGTGACAAAAACAAAATACGGTATATTTCTATATTCTCAACGGCATTATACTATTTCATTAATTTCAGAATTTTACTATCACTTATTTATTAGTTAAATTAAATTTGATTAATTAGTTAACTTAAATTTGATGAATTTTGATTCACCTAATAGTCAATTTGAGAATAAGTAGTTAAGCAAATAATATATAAAAAAGTTATAATAAAACATTTCTGTGATTTAGTGCACTAATAAATATGTATTTTAAAAACCTATTTTTATTTACTTATGTAGTACTCTTTTTGTTATTACATATGAAGAATGCCACCATACTTTTTCTAGTCTTTTAAGATTCCAAAACCAATATGATAAAGCACTAAAAATAGGCTCACATACAATTTTCGCAGAAATTCAATTGATAAGTTATCAAATATTTTTCGGAAACGATAAACTTTCAAATAAATTTCCAAATGTCTCTTTAAATAAATTTAGAATAAAAATTTGATTTTCTACATCAATAAAAACATAACATTTCCCTTTAAGAAAAGTGTTCGCAATTGTTAGAAATTCGAAAGAAATTAAAAATGCATGTCCCCGAAATTATTTTTATTGCTCTTCAAAATTGACTTTTCTTCAGTGAATTCCAAAGAATTTAGTTTTAAAAAAAACTGAATTTATTGTAGAGCCATGGGGCGAATGGCAGAGTGAACGAAAGTTGGTCAGAAAACATTTTCGAAATCAAAATGCTTCTCAGAGACGTTGCCCACAACAATAGATCACTGCCTCCGGTGGAAAACTTAAAATCCACCAAACTTGTAAATTCTTTTTCTTTCAGTGACAGAAAACGAGATTTGGAGATATGAAAGAAAGGGAGAAATACCATAAATTGAAATAAAATGAAACCCCTTCCAGTATTACAAGAGATGGTCCTTCACACAGAGAATGGACGCTGGGTGCGACTTCTATAAACATGATTTATTGCTTTAAAGTGTGATATTTGTCACGCACTGCTAAATTTGCTTATGAAAATAAATTTAAACAGAGTTTTTGGATGAAAAATTAATTTAAATGTTTTTATACATCAAAATGAAAGCATTCCTTTCATAGAATAGATACATTCGTAAATTTTCTATATTACTCTTTATTTTTTATCTCATTTTTATCCGTTTACTTTTGCTCATTTCGTTCCTTCTTACATAATAATTTATTACACATTTTTTTATTTACTAATTGTCTTCAAAAGGTAAGCATTCTAGCTTAATAATTAATGCAAAGTATTGAGTTTAGATGCATTTAAAATCACTTTCCCAGCAACAAAAGCAATTTTTTTCAACAATTGTCATACATTGTTCCTAATGTTTATATTCAATTTCATCTACCATACATGTACTAGTTACAAAATACAATTATACTAGTCCTGCTTTGAAATATGAATAATTTTAAAGCAACAAGTGATACTGATTGTCAATTAGTGTAATCTATACTACTAATAAAAATGAATATGTGTGTTCATGTTGGATCTCTATAGGCAACAACATTTAATCTAGAGCAGCTATATTTGGCACGCATATATAAGGTGTCCGAATAAACATGGCTACGCTTTGAAAAAGGAATTAAAACTAAACAAATATTTTCACTTACGGTTTTTATGTCCCATAAAGAGAAGATTAAAGGTTTTTTTTAACGAAATGTAAACTGAATGGCGCAACATCAACATTTTACATTATTCTCGTTTCAAAATGGCTTCACCACAAGAGCGAGAGCAAGTTGCAGCACGGTTTATTGAATTTAAATCTGCAACATAGGAACAGCTTAAATTTCGGATTACCTACAATGGAACTCCACCTTCAAGATTCACAATTTATTAGTGACATGCAGCATCTATGGCTACAGGTCGCATATTGTCAAAACGAAAATCTGGCCGCCGCAGGAGAAGCTGCGAAGACATTGCACAAACTGAAGAATCCTTTCGTCGTAAATTGATTTAGAACGAAAGGACTCGGCCAGACAAGCTCAATTGTGTAGGATGTAATGCATTAAAGCTTACAGTTTTATACTTACAAGCTTTGATTGTTGCATAATTTAAACTTTAATGATAAGTCTCGATGTTAAACATTTGCAGAAGAAATGTTACAAAAAACAGGAGGATGTTTAAAATTTTATACTGTGCGTAAGGTTTTCAGATAAGGCAACGTTTGACGTATCAGGTATTATTAGCCGCCAGGGTACTTAAATACTGGAAATGCGTTTTGGAAGTCATAAAGATCTTGGTGGTTTTATAATTAATTATTTTTATCCTACCTTTTTTTATAATATTTGAGTACTTTGAAACTGTTGTTATTAGTAATTTATCTTTTCTCATGTATGCTTATCCAAAATGTCATTAGATCAAACTGCATTTAAAACAAATGTCGAGTGATTAATGAATGAATGTACCTTCCTTCAAAAGCTCCTCGATACTTATTAACGGATATATATAATATTTATTATTCTTCATATTTATGAAATGTTATCGCTTCATTCTCTAAATAGATCCCTTTTTTTATTTGAATACTTAAAATTTAAGTAATCTTCATTCTTTCACGTTTTTAATGCAATATTTGAATATGTAATAATTACCTGAATTTCACTTTCAAAAAATTTAGTTAACATAGCTGAGGAAATACATTATTACATATTCAATCTGCTTCTAAGTTTTGCAAATTAATATAGACATATTATATTAGATATAAAAATTCTCGTGAGTTTTCCTGAAATGAAAATCTTTTTAATGTAGTAATACTTTAAAAAAAATTGTTACTTTTTTTCTAACATAGTAGTAAAACAGTTTATTTTTAATACTTTTCAGTATAATACGCTAGATTCTTGCTTGTTCGGAAATCGAAGCAAGAAAATATTGATCAAACACATTGATATTCTATACTGAATGCTGATTGCTTCGTTAGTTTATGAAATTCAATTCTTATTTCGAATGTAACAAAAGCCTTTGTTTCAGTTTCATTTTGAATAAAGTATAATATTTTCTTATATAACATTGAAATATTTTCTTCCGTTTTTTTACACTGATGTTATATCGAATGAATTCTTGAATAAAATTGACCATTCTTTTTATTCTTTGAAGAATTGTTTTTTTAAGAATAAAAACTTCATTCAACCATTTTATCTTTTGAAGAAAGTATTTTTTTTTCCTAGACTATGGATTTAAATATTCTCCAGTATTTTCAAGAAATAATGGTCAATGAAAATAAAATAATAATTTACCTTCATAATTTTTATGATATTCCTGAGCTGAAATAATTATTAATAATTCATAAAAATTTCTTGCATATTCTATCAAACGTGTCTGAACTCTATATGTTTCTTCAAAAGCTAATTATCAAAAATGAAAAACAAATTTTTCAATCGTTAGAAAAATGCACTTCAAAAGTGTGTATAAATTTTATTAATGCAAGGGATCATTCTCATATTAATATAACATCGCAGCTTTTTCTAATAAGAAACGTTTCTTGGAATGGAAATTGAAATTATTTAGAATAAATTAGAAAGAATGCAAAAAAACTTGGCTATTTCCAAAAAAGTTGGAATTAAATTATGTTGGAAATTCCTGCTTCCTAATGCTAAATAGTAAAAGATGTCGGGTTTTCACAGAAAAATCTCTGTATATTAAATATCTATTATAATAATACTTTCTTTTCAATTGACTACTAATTTATAAACTGTACACAAAATATTAAATGCACTAAAAAGTATGCCTTTTCTAATTTAAAGTTCATCTATAATTTAAATTAATTATTATAATTTATAATTTTAATTAATTATTGGAATTATACATTAACAGTTATTGAAAAAAACATATAAAATTTTGGAACGGATCAGAAATTCAAAAGCAGAAACTTTTTTTCTAAAATTTCGGTTCAGTAACTTCGTTACTCGAAAGAATCTGAAATGCTACAATTTTCATCGTTTTCGGGACGGAGAAGAAGTGAGGTTGCCGCTATTAAACAATTGGTTTAATAAAAAAAAATTCTTGCTAACAAGAAGAACAAAATAAATGAGAATTTTCAAATGTTACTTTAGACTAATTATTAAATATTGATATAGCTTTTTTACTACCAAAATAATTATTTATCGTTTTTTTACATATATTAATCTGAATAGAGATGCTGAAAGTTCAATGAATTTCTTGATCTATAAAACAATTATATAAGAAAGATATTGAAAAATTAATTAAATAAAATACGAATGAAAACAAATTGATTAAATAAAAATATGAAAGAATGAAATAAAATAATAAATCTTTAACAGGGTTAATTAATGGCATCAGATTTTTACATGGTGCCATTTTTTGAATATAGAAACGAGACAAAGATATATAACTTTACTTATTGTTTTTTACTTTTATTATAAATAAATCCAACGTAAATGCTGCATGACATTTTGCCAGATTTGGATAAAATTTTCATTTTATATAAACTTAATCATAAAAATTATATTTCATCGATTATTTAATGAAAATTACGCTTAATGCATATAAAATACTTTTGAAAAATCATAGAATTATCATTTTTCAACAACTCTAAAAATAACTTTAATAAAATGCTTTTAATTCTTATTATGTACTAGCCGCCTTTCGCGACCAGCCGGTTCGCCAGTATTACCTCTCGCTACAATTTTCAATAAAATATTTTAAGTAACTGGTCTCTTAATAGATTCTCAAACAAAACATTTTTAATCTTCAAATTTTGATAGTCATACCAAACTTATACTGTTGTTTAGATCGTTTCGTTCAATTTACTATATATATTTTGCTAATTTCTTGTCAGTTCCGGTAAAACTTCAACTTTAATTTAAAGTGGAAATGATGAAATTGCAATTAATATAAAGATATTTTTTAATAAAACCAAGCGTTTTATTTTATTTATCATGTTTATTGTTATTTATTATTATTATTATTATTATTGAATATGAATATTGTAAACAGAATCGCTCGGTATTTAAGTCTTATGTGAACTACAAAATATTTTTCATAATTTATGCAATATCTCAAACAATAATTTAACAAAAAATTCTCAGATTCAGCATAAAATTCAGTTTTTAGTTTTTCTTTCAAAAGGATTGAAATTAAATCAATAATAATATTTTGTTCCGGCCTATAAGTATATTTCAAAAATTATGAAGTCTGAATTTAATGCAGTAAGGTATCATATTCTGAGAAATATTTTGGACACACCAAATTTTAAATAAATGAATGAATGTTTCTGTTTTCCACGATCAGCTAAGACTTATTTATGAAGTTTTGAATGTTAAAAATTTAGAAAAACTCAACATTTTCATAATATTAGGCCAAATAATCTTGAGAAACCTGCGTGCCGATTTTCTTTGAAACAATCGATGGAAAATCTAAAATTATCCTTTTTTTATTGAATAGTGATGCTCAAATTTTCATAAATCAGTCAGTTTAAGTGATTGATTTAGTTGATTGGAAATTAACTCTTTTTATTTAAAATATTAGTGTTTCAAGAACATTTTGTTAATGGTGATTTCCACAGCAGAAGCTTTATGTAAAATCAGAAATTCATTATTTATTAGAGCATTTATTGAATCTAGTTACATAAAATATAATCATTTTCCATTTAGACCATTTTAGCAGATCTGTGTCTTACTAAAGGTTTACAAATTAGCTGTGTGGCCCTGATTTGAATGGATATCCTGTTCATATTGAACAAAACTTGCCTTAAAATAAAACTGATTTATTGGATAAATAATATTGAGAGTGTAAAAAATCATAAAATAATTTTTCTTGAATTTATTTTTTAGAAAAAAATAATATTTCATATGTTCCCTTTCCTACAGACACGTGCCGAAAATTATATTTTTGCAGATTTCATTTCCAAAAAGATTTAATTTATTTTTTATTGGAGCTTTAATCAATGTGATAGCAGCACTTTGAAAACAGCTAATTTTCTCCCATGAATTCGAAACGTGCTCGTGCAGCTTAAATTTTGGTTTTTATTTCGTACGAAAAAAATTGTAGAAAAATATAATTAAAATATTTATTTAAAAATTCAATAAAGATAGAAATTTATTTTTAAGGTTAAAACATTGGTATCATTTAAAAGATAAATTTTTGATATTTAACTTCATGTAAAAATCTTTTTTGTGCGGTAATATTTTCGGAAATTATAGCAGAAACACGGCAATTTTCGCTTAATTTTTAATTAAATAAAATTCTAATTAAAAGTTCGAAAAAACAACCCCCAGGAGCACATTCCCGACCTCCAAGGTATACACGTGCCAAATTTGGTAGCTGTAGGTTGAATGGTCTGGCCTGTAGAGCGCCATCACACACACACGCACACACACATGTTGAGCTTTATTATAAGTATAGATTTAATTTTTTTTCTTGATTTTCGATTATATTTCTAATCAAACATGAATAATGAAATGTAAATTTATCAATCTTAATTAAATACCGTACGGATTAGAAGCGAACTTCAATTTGATATTTTAAAGGTTTATTTTTGTATAAGGAAATTAATTTAAATAACTATTAGTAATTATTTTTATATGTTTTTCATTGTTTCTCTCCTAAATGGATTTTTTTTTATTTTATTTCCATTTGTAATAAGTTATTTCCATTAGTATGAAAATGAAAACATTCGAATATGAAAAAAATTCAGAAAAAGAAACTGTTAAGATTACTATAGGAAAATTTGATGATGGTATAAAAATGGTATGAAGAAGACTCCTGATGCACTGAACATTTTCTTTAATTATAATAGGAGGCATTATTAAATTTGTTTGATATTAGTATTTGTAACTTACCAGAAGTAAGAAATGACCGAATATATTTTTGATGTAGGTAGGCTTAACACAGTGTATCTTTGTTCAGCTACTGCTCCAAAAATACTTTTTTATTTATACAAAAACTAATCAATGCCTTATAATTTCTTTTTTAATTTGGAATATTTTTTAAACATTCTATTTAGCACCATCTCCTACATAAAGTATACCCAAATTTCATTAAATATTGAAATTCTGTATACTTACGGAAACGCACCCTCCCATCTAAATTTGACATTAAAAATTCAACCAGAATAAATCCATTTTTATGTCATGGAAACTTTTATCGTTTATAAGAATTCAAATCCCTTCTCTTCGTTGTCAGTGATAAATAGCCACAATCTCGGCCATCTCAATGTTTTTTTTTATAAATTTACGCAAAAGAAAAAAAAATCTGAAATATTTCTTTTACACCCAATTCATTTCATCTGAATGATAAAAGCTTGGAAACTGGAGTTACGGTTTCCAAGTTTTTTTTTTTTTTTTTTTTTTTTTTGAATATGGATTCGGAAAGAAAGGGATAGAATGTTTTATTATACTCTTTACTTTCATCGAAATATCCTAAATTGTTAGTTTTAAATTGTTTAATAAGGTATAAGAATTCTCTTTAAAAATTTAATGAAGCAATATTATCATATGTGTTGAAAAAGACACATTAATTTTGAAATATTCATTTTCTAAACAAGATTTCACATTTACTAAGGTACAATACTTTTTTTTCCTTTTCAAAGTTCATTATTTGTAAAGATTAATGTTCATCATTATTTATATTTAGTCCAAAAATCATATCATATCATATAAAAACCATATAAGATAAAAATCATACAAGATAAAAATCATACAAGGTAAAAATCATACAAGATAAGAAAATGTTAGAATTAAGGAAAGCCAGGTACATATTGTGTCAATGATCGCTATTTCTAAAATTAATCACTATTTAATTAAAGGAATTCATGATAATTCATATGAGCAAAAGCCAAATTTTACATGTCAAAGATGACTGATGTCTTGTGCCTTTAAAAGAAATATATTGTAAGTGAATCTTTTTGCTTTCTGTTTGTAAGTGAATTTTTTTGTTTTCTGTTCACAAAACAAAAACAAAAAAAAAATCAGCATGTATTTATTTTTGAAATGAAATTTATTTTTGAATATTTTACAAACAATGATGGCTCAAAAGAAAATAATAGTAAAAGAAGTTAAATTCCCTTTTACTAGTTTACTGAAAAATAGAGTTTGTTGCTTGCTGTTTTACTAATAAATCGTTTTTCCAAAAGGATTTTTATTTCTAACACTTATTTATGGTTTTTAGTTTTTAAAATATTTCATAATCATAAATTTCATAAAAATTTTGAAAATATTTTTTTAATTGTACTGCTATGCAGAATAATAATTCATAGGCCGGGATAGCCTGGTTGGTGGAGCATTGGATTCGCGTCCCTTAGGTTGCGAGTTCGAACCCCGCCGGCCGAAGATTACAAATAATTCTGTCGTGGTCACAAAGTCCTCCATGTCGAGAGTAATACTACTGGGGGTACTATATCAGGGATGATCGTTCTCTGATTCAGGTCTAAATTACAATCTGTGGATGAATGAATGAAATGTGATAATGAAGACCGTCCCGTTAAAAGGTTTGTGACGTTTATGTAGCTAAGGCATTCTCTAGTCTCAAGATGGCGCTACTGTAAAAGTAAGAGACGCTCCCCCAACGGTTTAAAATCGCTGTCTTCATAACAGTGGGCTTGTCCATGGCAATTGCCATAAAAAAAACATAATTAATTTAGTATTGGTAACTAAGCTTTAAAATGATTGCATTTCGCAATTGTATAAAATCTCAGAGCTTTGTCACAAATAATAAATTAATATCACAATAAAAAATTAAATGACATGTTTTTTTGGGAAGGAAATAATTTTGCTTTTTCATGCCGTTTCATGCTATTTTTGCAGAGAGAAAAATAATCCTGATACAGAAGTTATTTTCGCAAGGAAAAGGTTAAAAAATAGTAAATCAAACATATATTTATTTTGGCGTCTTGTGAAAGAATGGGAGATCTTGAATTCCCATTGATTGAATGATTCCAGAGAGTTTCAGCTTAATAGATCTTAATATTATTATATTTTTAGATAAAACTACCGGAAATTTTCAAGGCAGAGTTTATCGGCGCTTGTGAGCAAGCACATAAGAGGAGCAAGTCAGCAGAAGTTTCTCCTATTGGGCATTCCAATAGGATTTAATTAATTTTAAATTATTAAAAATCATGCAAGATGCTGCCATTTATCAGTTATAAATTCCTATCCACACAAAAAAGGATTTTCGCACAATTTTAAATTTTATTTGTATTGAATTTAATTTTAATTTTTATATACATTTTAATATCCATTCAAATTATATAATTTGTAGAAAGTATATATAATTATTCATTCCCCTCATAAAAATAATTTCTAAACATCAAATTGTGATAAACTTTCAATATTTTAAAACCTAATATCAATTCGGTTTATTGTATAAATAAAATTAATTATGGTGTCAAATCTTATGACAACATAGTACTATTAAAAATACAACTATTCATGCAATAAGTCTTTTAATTGCATTTTGTTTTTCACAGTACTGTTAACCTCTTTCTATTCCTCATATATATTGTGCAGAAAAGAAGTAGGATATTTTTTTCAAATTTGTAGAAAATCCTCCGATTAAATATTTAATGAAGCAATGAAAACGGTTTAAATTTCATCACAACAATTAAATGAACTCATAAAAACAAAGAAAAAAATGACTAACTTGAAAAATTATCTAAATGCAGAAAAAGAAATAATACAATTAAATTGCATATGTTCCTTTTTGAAGAATATAAGGCAATTTCTGAACAGGCTACGCAATACTGTAAGAAGAATGGTAATTTTAATGTCAATAAAAATAAATTTTTTTCGAAAATAAAAATGGTGTAAAAGTCATTTTAATGCATCAATATTTTCGAAAGTCATCGTGGAAAAACGCTAAAATTTCAATGAATTAAATTATTTTTTAAATCACTCCGGCTGCACATTTTTATTGTGTCATTTTTATTTAAATTTATTTTTATTTCATTTGTTAACCTGATAATTTACTCTGTAAGTTATTTTTTAATATACCGCCAGTAGGCAATTTATGATTTGAAAATTTTAAAATAAACCTGGAAATTGTGAGACTTCAGATTGATGATTATTCTGATTTCGAATATGAACGAAATGTTGAAGAAACCTATGATAAAACCTTATTCTGATTATTGATTTAAACCACAACATTCGCCACCCTCAATTCTGGCAATATGTAAATGGTAGCTTAAAATTAAACAATTAATTGAATTTTTTACCTCTTTCAAACTCTTTTCTACCGATTTTAGTTTCAAAATGAAATTTCATCGCTATGAAAGGATTATATTGATTAGGATTAGGCTAAAACTTTTTTTCAAGCTTAACATAGCGCTACTATAAACTTTTTCTGGAAAAGTTGCATACTGATGAGAATCGATGGAATACATTTCAATACTTAGGGGGTAATTATTTCCAAAGTTCATTTTCCTGATCGAATTCATATTCATTTTTCGATAACTATTTTGTAATAAAATCTGTCAGCACATTCAACGTCACACAGATGATTACTTTTCGAGACCTACCATGAATCAACTGATAGCTTGAACTTCCAATTCAAGCATTACCTCCACAAATTAAAAAAACATAAAAAATGGAAGCAATTAGTAAATAAAAGGAAGTAGAGCATTAAACGCAAATTTCACCCTACCTGCTAATCAAGTTTTCAACCACATTTTTAATCGTTTTTATTTCTTTCTTTCATTTTTTATGCATTCCATGAAATGCCTTTCTTTCCGGAGTTTGATACAAAAAAGTGTATTTTATGATTCTTATACATCTCGATACAGAAGCATTTTTTAAAAATATTTTTTATTTTTTTCGGTATTAAATTATGAGCATATGCTTTGACAGATTGAGTTACAGTTTTGAAAGCCAAGGTACAGGCAAATAACACTTATAACATTCCTCCTACAATGGAGAAACTGAAAACTTCTTACCGAGTGTAATTACAGTGGCATACTCAGTTGATTCAGTTTATTTGCAAAAATATAAAATAAAAAAAATTCACATGAGTAAAACAACACAAATTTTATAATTCCAGTGATGAGACAAATAGTTCTCTCTCTCTCTCTCTCTCTTTTTTTTTTTTTTTTTTTTTTTGAATATTTGTTCTGATTTTGAATAAAATATCACAGTTGTTCCGCTTTTCACTTTTAAATAAGCAGTTAAAAAAAGGTTAATTCTGACAAGTATTCATTCCATGTTTTTACTATGCACAGGATATATCTACTTTTCTTACCGAATAATCTTAATTCCATTTCACGATTCTTCACAATTTTAACTAGACTTTTGGGATTAGACGGACGATTACCTGTTCTTTCTCCCTTTTCTTCTCTTGTTTTAAATCTCCTTAACATTCATGGTTGAGGTTTTAAAATTTCTGCTCTCGTAGTATTGAGAGGAAATTTTTAAGGAATATGAAACCATTTTTAAGTATATAGGCACCGAAAATCCCATTAAAATTTGTATAAGAAAATGATTAAGGATGCAAATAACATAATGTTTCTTTACAAGTTATGTTCCTATTGCATTACAAAATATATTCCTTACACAGACTTTCATTAAGTTCTTCGATTTTGAAATACATTTCATAAAAACTACAGATTTACATTAAACTATAAAATTTATTTTTATCATTTTGCACTAATTCAAGCCATTGCTACAGTTCTTTAGACTTTCGCTCCATTTTGAGGCGATGTTTATTTTGAGAGGTTGCACATAACTGTGAACCAAAACCCCGGCTATCCCTTTTCAAATTATCACTCCACCCTAAAAGAATCGCTTTTGATATTTTGATTGCTTAGTGAATTATTACGTTGAAATGAGGAACATAATAGCTGTCGAGTATCAGATTTTTTGTCACCAAAGAATCAAACTAATTATTTTTTGAAAGAAGCAAAATTTAAAAATTTTATTTAACAAAAATTGATAATTTAATGGAATTTGCGTGTTTCAACACAAGGAAGAAAACATATTTTGCGATTATACAGTGAGAAAAAAGTCAGATTTATGTTTCACAATCAATTTTACATACTGATTTATTAGTTACAATATCATCAATATCAAATGAGTACAGCTATCAGCAGATTTGATATCATCACAAATACATTTACAAGAGATCAGACAAATTTATTTCTCGAAGATGATGAATGACTATTACCTTATCAATAGTAAATATTTTGCATTTGTATATAAAAAAATGAAACGCTGATACAGCGTTGAGCCAACCACGCGGAAAACATTAAACATAATCTATTAGATGGATATTTTACAACTGTTATGAATTTCGAAAAGTCTTTGTCATTCACAGAGGAAGATTCTATGTGTGTATTTATAATTAGTACTCATACAGCTAATAGATATTTTGAAATTCTATTTAGAATTACAGTTATACTTCATTATTAATGAGATCCTCATTTAACTCGCTTGCCTTTCAGTGATGACTTGAATTCGATCAAAATATACAAGTTACAGTACAGTGACTGAATGGTGGAAAGAGTCCCTCTCACAGGTGTCATGCGGATGCGGATGTGTTAATCGAAGCACTTCCCCATCTTCCCATTTAGTTATCCTTATTCCACCAGATATTCAGATTTGTAATTATACCGTTCCCTTTCTGAAACACTGATCATCTATGAGACGGATTCTGAAATGCATTATGCAGTGTGACTCGGTTGCAAAGCGGTTACTCATTACTAGTGCAATGCACCTTTTATCTGCTTTTAAATGAATAAAAGGGAATGCTTTATTTTAAAATCTTTGTAAAATTCTGTTAAAGATGGTGAATCTAATTATTTTTTCACGATATTTTGGCAAGAAATTAGTTAATTACAAGTTTAAGTGAAGTATAACAAAAGAAGGACATTTCTCGTAGAATTGAACTACATTTAATTATCGTATAATACTTATCCTTTCAGTGATATAAAAGTATTCTTCAAATTGCCAAAATAAGTTCTTTAAGACTAATAAAAAATACATTTTTTAAAACAATCATCTTTTTTTTTAAACTATTCAATCGATATGAAATATACATTTTAAAATGTAAATATAAATACAAGTTTAGAAATGATTTCTTGTTAAGTTGTGATAAATTCAATTAAATAACTTTTTTTTAATATTTTTTTTCTATTTAAAACATAAAAATAGAACTGTAAAGACAGGCTGTTTCTTTGTAATGATAAAAGAGAATAAATTGTTCTATTCTATTTTATATTAAAATAAAAATCAAATCAACACTTTAAATAACCCTTTATTAAGTTCCTATTATGAGCTGAAATCAATTTTTCCCATTTTATCTACAAAACTGATAAGTACATTTAATGAAAGCAATTTTTTAAAGCACGTTCATATTAGTGTACTAATAAGTACAAATGCTTTGAGTTAATTACTTTTTATTTTTTATTCCTTAATTTATAATTCTTTGGAATCATCATTTTATTCATTTCTCTTCTTCAGCACAAGAGTGAGCTTCTCGTATGAAATCAAAAATAAAACACTGAATTACTTAATTCACAATTCAATTAAGAAGACTTTTAAATGGTTCGTTTCCGTGGAGAATGCATTAATGCATAAAGCTCCACAGTTCCAGTGCATCTAAACACGAATTATTTATTACAAAATTCCACCTTAAGAAACATGATACAAGCCAGGTTAAATAAAAAAATATAAAAATAGTAATAACGAAAATAATTAAACAAGGATGTTAAGATTTGTAAGTTCAGTTCACTGCTTTTGCCGTTGTCTTAATTTCTTCGTTTGCTATTGCTTTTTAGAATGATGCAATCATTTTTTTCTCGCAGAAACTGAGGATACTGAGGAACATAAAAATCGAACATTTTATTAAAATTTATTCTTACTCTTCGAATTAATTGATATTTCACTATTGAAGAGGAAGTAAAAACATGAAATTAAATTACCTTGCGATTTGCGCAGAAGGATCTATCTAGGCTTTAGGCAATAAAAAATCTAATTTGTCAATTCCTCATCAGATGCTCACAGTTTTAAAATCAAACTCTCATCAAATCCACGCATAATTAATTCTTAGTTAATAGTTACAAGAGAAAAAATATTCATTCATATAATTAAATACTATAGCAATGCAATCAGTAATTAATATCTGTTAGCAAAAACTAATTCACAGTAAAAAAAAAAAGTGAATGTTCATAGTGATTGAAAATGGCGTGTTGGTAATATTTAAAGATTGCATTTCATATATTTATTCATTAAATTTCCTAAAATATACATCCATCGTCTTTCCTGCATTATGTAAATCAACTCATTATCCACAATTAAATTAAATTCTTTAAAGACTTTAATAACCTTGCTAAGCACTCTTTTCATCTTGATCATTGAAGGAATAAGCTTGCCATTCAAGCTGTATCCGATTATTCTCCTAAATGCCCTGCAAATATCCGTAAGCTCATTTTGCTGAACAAATCTGGATGAATGATGTTGACAGAAAGAGTTACAGATCCATTCGATGGAAGACTGTATCTTTCTGTCTCTTTCAGAATTAATTACGCATCAGAAAAGGATCCGCACTTATCAGAACTTACTTGACACTTCTCTGCTTGTAACTGCAGGTGCAAGTCAATCAGAATATGTTAAAAATGGAAATGAGGAATACTTGTTAATCAAGAGGTTTCAATGTGTGCATAGAAACCGAAAATTACATGCCTATTTATAAACAAATTGTCAAAATATTAAATAATTAATTTTGTTCTTTAATCCTTCATTCAGCGAATTATTTTAGCATATTTATTTTTTAATTTTATCTTTGCATTATTAAATAATTGTTGGCTCAGAATAACTTCAACAAAGAAAAAATAAACTTTTTAATTAATTGAAATAACTCTGTTAATATTTTTTATAAAATAATATTTTTTTTAATTTCTGCTTTTATCTGGCGCATGCACCTTGTTTTCCAACCTAATAGCTTTGTATTCCTTCAAATACCATCAAAAAATAATCACGTTACAAAGATATCAACATGATTTAAACGATATTTTTAAGTACCACCGGGATATAACGGCAAAATAAAATTTTCAACGATTAAAATAAATGCTTTTTAGCAAATATAAAAAGTGCTATCTGTTTAAGTCAACTAATTCACATTAGAATTCTTCAACTCATATATTCTTTCATTATTATGCGAGTTATATTGTAAATAGGCTTTTAAGAATGCCAAATATAGAGCAGTAAATTTAAAGTTTCAAATTTATTATTGGTGACTATAATATCCTTTGCTTTAGCAAATCTGTTCAACTCTATACCAAAAACAATGGCAAAGAGTTATCATAAAAAGCATATCATGAATAACATAATATTTTTCAATGAGATATACAAATTTTTTTTATATGATAATCATTGTAGGTAAATTCCATTACAGCATTGTTTTCCCTTTTTCATGATTTTACGTTGGTTTTTTAAATAAAAAATAAAGGTAGTAAGAGAAGATATAAGATTTCTATCAAAAATTTATAATCTTCTTTTGATATACAAATAAAAAAGAATTAGAATTATTTTTCTTTAATTTCCACATTTTATTCTAAGAAATATGTCATAAATACGGATTATCCTTATTATGAAATTTGATATTCATTTTTTATTCCATATTTTATGGCATTTTTCGTATGATATAACTAATGAATAAGCTCTAAAAATATCTGAATATTATATTTGAATAAGGGAAGCACATTTGTATAAGATTTCAGAATTTTTGTTCAACAGGTTCCGAGGTAGTTTTCACATTCAGTCATCTCAAATTCAACCAAGTTGAGTGAAATAAAAGTGGGTGATACATATGCTTCATAAGTGAGTAAACTATCATGTTTAATAAATTAGTTATAAATTAGCTACCTTTAGTGGTCAGCTGATTCATAGGGTATATTAGTTGAATGGGATTTTAAATAAATCCTTTATATGTAATTTCAAGTAACCAAAAGTTTTCTTACATCTATACTACGTAACTACTTACGTACATGAAATATTCTAATAAAAAATAATTTCCATAGCACCATAGTCCATTAATAACATAATTATCCGGTTCATTTATCTTCTACTTTTCGCAATATTTATATTTTAATTCGCTATATAAACTATACAGATGTTAAACACAATCTTTTCATCTACCCTTTCATCAATAGAAGCATACTGCGCTATTAATATTTGATGAAACAATGAAACCGGTTTAGATCTCAGATCCACAATGTTAAAAATTGAGCAAAAAAATGTATCTAAAAAATCGACAAAATTCAGAAACAGTATGCAGGAATATTAAATTGGTATCATTGAAAAAATAATTTTTAAATTCTATTATTAGATAAAAATATTTTTATTCAGAAATATTTTTGGAAGAAGAAATGCAGAAACTTAAAAAAAATTGCTTAATTTTTAATTATTTAAATTTCCTTTTAAAATGTCAAGAAAATTGCTCCAAGACACACATTCCCATTCTCCAAGGTGTGTATATATATAGGTTTCTCTCTCTGTCTCTGTCTGTGTGTGTGTATGTATGTGTGTATATATATATATATATATATATATATATATATATATATATATATCACGCTTTGTAGCTATGATCAATATTTTATTGTAATTGTGAACATTTACATAATATACTTAATTGGATGGCTTATAATAATAAAAATTCCATATTCAATACTGTTTGTGTAACTACCGTTGAAATATTTCCAAAAATTTATTTTTTATTCGTATATCAAATTATTGAGTATTTAATCAATTGAATTTTTTTTGGGGGGGGGGATATCTGATCAGAAGTTTTACTAAGAATGTCGAGATATTTATATTGACAATATCCAATATAAATTTCCTCGATAATAAGTGTAAAGTATGTTAAATATGCAAAGAAGCTTATTTGATTATTAAGTTTCTATTTTAAAAAGGATTTTGAATGCTGCAATAATGCGATAAATTCTGATAAGACGGGGTTTTTCTTTAGTATCCTTAGAGTAACTTCTTTGTTATTTTCTGATTAACATCAAAACTCAACTTTATCGATATCGACAATTTAGATAAACTGCTATATATTTACATATTTAAATAAATTAAAATTTATAAAAAAGATCATTTATTAATTATAAGTCGATATAAATTTGGAATTAAAATTTACTACCATTTGATTCTATTATTATAAAATCATCAATATTTTTGCTTAGAAGAAATATACGAAGAGAAAATTTTGTAATCGTCAAAACAATTCGACCTCAAGATTAACAAATCTCCAAGTTCCAAATTTTGCTAAATCCGAAAAGAAAAATATTAATTATGTCTTTTTCTCTGTAAATCTGAAAACTCTGAAACCTTTTCAATTACAAAAATAGAATTTTGATAACAGATTTTAACACCAAATTTCAGGATTTCTACTATGAAATCTATTGATTAGAATCTAATATGGAAATGTTTGTAAATTGAATTCGCTCTAGTTTTCAAAATTATAATTCTGTATCTTAACATATTTTTCAAGATCAGAATTTTTTTATTATGATTCAAAGTTTTGAGGCAGAAAATAAATCGTCATAAACAAATTTTTATTTTTATTTGCCCATTATGCAGATGATGAGTACCTATAAAATGTACATAAATTTAAAACACAAACACTTTCAAAATTAACAAATTTTATGTGTCATTTTTTAATAAACCTTCACAAATGTCGGAAATTTTAGAAATCAAAATATTCTTGCATTTTATGATAATTTTTATTTTGGCATTGTAAAATATTAAAATGCCCAAGGTAAAAGTTTCTCAGAATAAGTTACATATAAGATTTTCCAGTCAAAACGCAGCAGAAAGAATAACTCTAGAAGTACATAATAAAAAGAAATCGATCAGAGAGATACTCGATTCCTATTTTAAAAACTAATAATATCTTTTCGTAGCTCCAAAATCACTCCACAAGTTTTTTTTTTGTTGAATTTTCTATCACATAAACGAAAAAAAAAGAAAAAAAAAGACTTCCAGTCATTGTTCTCTATTATTCTGAAGAGGGAACTGCAATTTTGAAATCGCAATTTCTCCCTTCTTCCAAGAAATATGTCTCGCCATTGACTACAACAAAAACGTAACATGACAACTTCTTGGGCTGAAGTCACGTCTCCAATAATGTTATTCTACGAGACCATGGATTGCTGCTGAGATATCCCCAGAGCAATTGGTTAAAACCCGGGACTCTGTACGTTCCATGACTGCCCAGAAAAGTCCCCCGTCATTCTTAATCATGGGGAAAGGAAACTCTAAAGGAATTTAATCAGTTTGAGAAGAATCTATCATTCTTGTTTTTTTTTTTCATCGTTCGATTCGAGAGGTCTTTCATCTTTTGGCGAATTCTGATGGAAATCCCTTAGATTTTTTTTAATACCATCGGGGAATATTGTGGTGGGATTCAATTTCCTCCTGTGGTGAATTGTATTCAACACAATTTCCTGGTGTTTTTCTTTTAATTAACAGAGGCAACAAGCACTTTTCAATTACTTTATCTATCTTGAAATAAGTTCATCATCAATGCAGAACTTTTTTTAAAAAAAGTTTACAAATGTGTCCTTCAAATGTTAACAGGTGTGTGTAAACTTTTTTATCGTTAACTGTGACCTTTTCGAGTGACAGAATGCGTAAGATTCATATTTTAAATGAGAAATTTCGAATTCTGAAATTGAGAAGAGATTTAAAGTATTTGCAGCAATTATTTTAAAAAACATTTTACTAAATTTCCTACTCGAGTTTTAATGCATATTTGTTTCATCTACATATTTGTTTTAAAACAAACACCGAATAATTAAATAACTTGAAAAATAAGTTATTTATTATAGTTTCTATTTGATATATGAAAGTTTTAAGCAAAAAATATAACTAATTAATTGCAAATTTTTAGTTTTAATTCCGCTGTTATGGATTATTGGTATATCAAGATGCTTCTCGAATTATATTAGAGCTAAAATATGTAATAAAAAATAAGGCATAAAAAGTTTTTCCTTCCTTTTTTTCACCTGTATTAAGGCAATTTTCGATCACAATTTTTTTGGAAAGATTTTCCTCTTTTCTTGCATCTTATAAGATTGAAACGCCTAAGAGCCCAAGCGTCATGTTGCATATAAGAGAACGCCGTTTCAAACAGCCGTGCACATGACTGCGACAGTCGCTAACTGGTTTCATGAGCGGATATGAACGGCTTGAATGCAAATTTAATTTGTATTTAAACTTTTACAGAAATTTACATTCAATAAAATAATTGGTTTTACATTTTTTTTGTTAGTCATATATTGATAATATTTTATTTTACTAGAGCGAATAAACATTAAAACAATAAAAAACAATTAAAATGGTATAAAAATACTTTACTTTTCAAATAACTTTGCCTAATTTTTTAAAAAAATTGTATTATAAACAATATTGTTTAGAAAAATAAATGTTCAAATATAACATAAAATACAAAATTCCTTTGTGCATTAAAGATTTTTTTTAAAGTAGACGACTGTCATTCAAATCTTTAAAAAAATGAATTTATTTTATTCTTGAAGAGCATTTTTTTAGAAAACGAAAAAGGAGTTTGAACCCTTTAGATAATTTTAAAGTGAAACAGAATCTTGATAGTTTCTGTAAAATTCAATACTCATGCTGGGTAGCGAATTAATATCATAGAGATTGATAATGGTTGACATGTTTCATCAATTCATAAACAATTTCGCTCGACTGGAAAATGAAACTAGACACTTGTTCGGTCAGCAATTTGAATGAGATCTAAGAGTTATATAGTTAATTTAAAACTGTCAAAATTACAAATATTTTATTTTTGGTGACAAATGAATTGAATTTCTCTCTCTCTCTCTCACACACACACACACATGCATACATACACACACACACACACACACACACACACACACACA
>JAPMOR010120120.1:32897-44066 GCA_026543865.1 Argiope aurantia
ATATATATATATATATAACATTATAGCTTTTATGATAAAACCGTGTTGAGCTAAAGAATGGTTGGGATAATAATCAAATGGATTTGCTACAGTATCCCAACAGCTTTTTAAATTGAAAAGGAAAGAAAGAAAGCATAACTGAATGGACTGACAATTTATTGGCGCTACACTCTCTTTTAGACTACATAACTACATATAACAAAAACATGTTCCTTCTCAACTCTCATTGTTATTGACAGGCTTTTCTATTGATTATTGATATTGTTACAAATCTATAATGTTGATTTGCAGCACGATTAGCTCAATAACTGTAAAGACCGTTCTACGATCAGTTCTGTTGGATTCTGATCGGATATCTTATCAGTAATCCCAGGGCCTGGCGACATTTTGGCTACTTGGCGATAACTTTGGCGACAAAATAGACATTAGTAGAAACTTCGAGAATTTTAGAAATTCAGCCAAAAGAAATCGAGATACGTCTGATTGGTCTAGAACCTTCTCGGCCCGTCTCCCGGGAACTATAAAAGACCGGCAGTCTCAAGCTGAAGGCAGTGTTTTGAGTTTCGATCTGGTTAATATTTTAACGAGCTCTCTCTCCTTGAGCGCTTCGACCAGCTTATCATTGTTGTGCTGTTTTATGCTATTGCGTACTGCTGTGTGTTGTTTGTGTGCGTCTCTGATTGTGAATTTGTCTGCGTATCAATGTTACAAATAAATGAGTCTAAATCCTATTGTTTTCTATAAGATCAATTTCCAAAGGTGAATATCTACATGTCGATGGAAAAGTGGCAATGCTGTTTAGTTAAAAATAACTTGTTCAATTGTCTTTCTATCCCCAGCACAACTTGCTTGCCTTATTCTACTTCATTGAATTCACATATTTTTAACCTTTAATAAATCATTATGATTTAATTTGAAAATCTTGACATTCTAATTCGCTTTCTACTTCGAAACCTTTATTATTTAGATAAAAATTTCGTGCACGGTATTGAAGATAATGCACTTCCAATGTCTTTTGCTTAACACAATAAGAAATCTTAACTCAGAAGTATAAAAAAAACTCAACAACTCAGAAATAGAAAAAGATTAGAAACTATTCCTTCTTGTGATGGTTAGATTCTCATGTAGAAGTAACACGAGAGCAATTCCAGGCAACGACGTTGACATTTAAACCAGCACTTCTTCTCCAAGTTTCAAAGCCACACCAATGGGAGAACGTGTGAGAATCAGTAATTTTATTGTGCATTGGCTTCTTATACATGACAGATCTTCGATGGAAATTAACTTGAAACCTTGATTCTACCTGTTCCAGTGCCGAAATTCTATCACAAAGTCATTCTGTCTCCAGACTACTTCCGAAGGGAGAAAAATTCGTTTATATTTCTGAAATAGAAAACTGAAAATCAATTAAATCGGAAGTTATGCAGCATCACTCAAATTATTGAATTTCATGTGCCAAAAATTAATTTGATTGAAATTCACTAATTGAGGCTGCTTCATATCGCCAACTGATGCCAAGCCGCCAATGTCAAAACACAAGATAATAGCTAGGGTAAACAATATTATGAAGCCTTAATACATTGCAATGGCGATTATAATTAGTAGACATTAATAATCTTAAATATTGTTACAAATCTGTAATGTTGCTTTTCAGCATGGTTAGTTCAATCACTGGAAAGACCATTTTACAATCAGCTCTGTTGGACGCTGATCAGATGCTGAATCAGTGATCCCGGGACTTGGCGAGAAACTTGACAACTTGATAACGGATTTCGCGATTTTGGCGATAAAATAGATAATATTGGAATCTTCCAGAATTTTGCCGAAAGAGCCATAGGAATCTAGATATGTTTAACTGTTCGGGAACCTTCTCTGTCGTGTTTCGGGAACTATAAATAGCCATGCGACCGAGTTAGAGGTAGTGTGTTTTGTGTTCACCTCTGGTAAACAGCTCTCTCCCTCAGTGGTTAGCAGCTTAAAATTGTTGTGTTGTTGCGTACTGCTATTTGCGAAAAGTTCTGCTGTGTATTGCTTGTGTGCATCTCGACTGTGAATTTGTCTGCGTATCAGTGATTTCGTGTTAATAAAGTCATCGTTTGTTACCGAGGATTGCTAACTGTGCGCCTCCGTACAACCACTACAAGCAAACCCGTTAACCTTACGGACTTACAGGACGGAGTTCGATAACACTATGGAGGAGTATTGATAGTAAAAAGGGTAAATCTAACTGAAATGCAAATTTTCATATTGCAAACTGATATACAAAAACTCTCAATAGACTTTCTTCAAATTTTGTACACAAATATTTTGAGGTATAAGGGGACTTTTTTTTTTCAAATGATTTCGTAATAATAATTAGTAAATAAATTAATTCAATAGTTATTTTAATTTTCTGAATTAAAAACTTTTCTATTTTTATATGCGTATTATTAGGATAGCAAGCAACATGGCAACGTCTAAGATTTGTTTAATAAAAGAAACTTCAAAAAGGAGGAACATATTAAAGAGAGATATTTAAATAAGATTTTTATTATTTCTTGTACTGAAAAATACTTTGAGACTTCCGAAAATTAAAAATTGATTTATAATTTGATTAGATGATTTTAACGGCCTATAGAAATTGAAACTCAGTATTGAAAATATTCTTATTCTTATTCCTTATTGTGAGCCCACATTTATTTTTTCCCTCACGTGGTTTAACTTAATTTTGTATGAATCTTTGAAAATTATCATTGACTTATTGGGTAAAAGTAACTTCCTGCGATTTTAAAGTATCGCTTAGGATATTTTATAGTTTTTCAAAAAATCTCAAGGTATTTTAGCTCTTTAATTTATGAGTTTCGGAATTTTCTCTGATAATAGATTTTTTCGGCTTAATTAAAGTAGCAGAAAAGTGAAAGATTTTATGCATTAAAATATTTTATCTAAAATAATCTTTCGCATCACCCATTAATTATTTCATATGCCAAACGCACTTTTTTACAAAAAATTTGAGATTCCATAGAGGGCTAGTCTTAAATAAATTTTTACTTTTCTTCATACTGCGTTCAATTAAAATTTTGTTCAAAATATTGAATATAAGCAAAGCTTTAATGAAGCTTTTATATCAGATGATTAAAGTGTTAAATTTTCATCAGTAGTGTTAAATTTTCATCAGTAGTGTTAAATTTTCATCAGTATTGCTAGATGAAATACTAAGCGTATTCATTCTGAGCAACGCTTAGTATTTCATCTAGCAATATCATATAAAATAGCATATTAAGAATGCGTGACGAAAGAATGATAAGGGTAAATTCATTTAACATTTCAACTAAATGAATTTTTTGAAGTAAAATCTTATGTACTTAGAATGATGACAAGGCGCTTTTCGTTGCTGCCATTTAAAATGTTTTGGATATTCCTAGCTATGCACTGAATAGAATGTTTGACTGTTAAATAAAGTAATCAATTGAAAATATTTCTTGATTTTGAGCAGGTGTATTTTTAAGAGGATATAAATAGAATTGTCATTCTTGTTTCTTCGAAGCAAAATGAACGCTATAAAACTAAATTATAGAAATCAATGTATTTAAAAAAAAGAAAATATTTTTAGATTTCCATATTTTCCTGCTTCACATGAAGCCAAGCAAATATCATAAAAGCAGAATTTCGCCAAATAAGTTTGCCTTTTAAAACTTTAATTTTCTAACAACTAGTTTGATTTGGTCAATGGAGTAGAAGAGCAGATTATTTTCTACTATTTTTTTTCAATTTCTTATCCTTAACTGTTTACGAAATAAAATCACATTTCACAATTGAAGGATTAGTTTTAATTTATGTCACATACAGAGAGGATAAAAGGGCTACAACATAAGTTTCTTAAAATATGGTATTTTTTGCTTAGCTAATTTTTTTGTTCATTAGCAAACAACGATATTTATAATTTTTTTTAAATATAGGATTTAATCAATAGTATACAAGATCTAGAAAAATATTGTTAGTCTCTTTCGCTTATGAGAACTATTTGCGAAAAAAAATGTATTTAAAGGAAAAAATATGATAAGATGTATTGGAAAAAAAATATTAAAAATTAAGAATAAAATCATGAAACAATGAAATGTAAGTGAAGTAATGAATTGGAACTAAAATATTCAATTTAAGTAAATATTTAAATACAATGAAAGAAAAAAAGAATTATTTGTTTATCACTGAGAATATGAAGACTATGTCGTATTTATTATTTTATGTCTTAGACGCTAATTCTTTCCTTTCGAAAACTGAAGAACGCTGTACTAAGCCTGCTTTCACTAGAACTCAATGAAAATAAATACTCTCCGATCTAGCAACATATATCAGGTGCACCATCCCATTATAATGTATGTCTCCTTCTTCATGTTCAAACATCTTTTAAATGCATAACATAACATAGCTTTATTTGTACGTCAGGAGAACATCACAATTCTTAGTACTTTCAAGAAAGAAAAGTGCAGTGCAACTAATGCTTGCAAATAAATTTTCATAATAAGTATTAATGTTCCATTATCAAACATGGACTATTAATTACCAAGCAGCAGTAATTTTGATGCCTAGTAAAGCCTTTACATATTATCCATTATCATTTTAGTGCAAAAAATGCAAGTGGAATATAATTATCGAAACGGACAGTTTGGTGTACAATAAAGTAAATCCAGTGAACTGGGTAAGGGAAGACGACACTTTATTCTACGAATATCCTCAAATCTGAGGATGAGAAACTTCCGCCGTAATGGTTGGTTCTCGCTACCAGGGGTGAACAGAAATGGTGTGGAGTCGAATATCCCTTACTGATGATGGGACATGTTACCCACGGGAAGCGTTGTACCGCGGATGGTGATGGCCCTTAAGACTCAACCAAGGTTACCGCCAATGCTATCCCGACAGATCAGTCAATCAAATTTAATCCGAGTGTTTTAGGGGGGATCAAAGTAGTCAATATATGATTATTCCACAAATATTCTGAAAAACACGCAATGAAAACGATAGGTCCAGTTGAGTATAATGTAAAAGAAGTCCAGTACACTGGATACTGCAAGACGGCACCTTATTTTACGAATATTCCAAATCATGAAAACAGAGAACAATGTATTAAAAGTGTCATTAATATTAGCAGCTGGCATCAAATTACTAAACAGCAAGCATTAATGGAATTCTGCGAAAACAACTTGAAAACTCGCTCTGAAATCAGCATTCCAAGGGGATAATAAATTCTACCTCACCTTATATAGTCTCCCGAAATTGTATGGAGTTCACCAGAAGGATAACCTGGGTTCCTAATAGAGACAGGGTTAAAAAATTTGCATTTTTTGGAACCTTTATTTTTTGTGACCGAAATTGCTAAATTCGACGCCAAATGGTTGCTAAGCTCGTCGTCAAAAGCAGGAGTCATTACCTATCAACCATTCAGCATTCATTTTAAAAAAAATCTGAAAATCCGTCTGTCCATTAATGAGGCTAACATTGTAACAGTACTGCCTTGAAACAATGAGCATCTCAAAAAATAATAAAGAAATAAATTATAATATTAATTCTTTAACACCTTTCATTAAAACTTTTCATAACTGATAAGATTCTGAATTTGTATACATTATTTTTAGCCATGGAAATTCAAAGTACATTAATATTATCTAAGTATTATTTATTTTTAAAAATTTGGGGGGAGGGGAGAATGGGGTGGATATCGAGAAAAATTTGCAGATGAAGATTTATATTTCCATTTGTAAAGACGAAAATTTGAAGAATACGCTTAATCCGTACATGAATTTGATGATATATAATGTCTTAATTCACCTGAATTATCTAACTTATATTTATATAATTAACAAATAATAATTATATTTTTTATTTAATATAATTTATATTAAATTTTATTATGTAATATATGTTCAGTATTACATATTAGGATACTCGTTTATGAGGAATTTCAAAAGAATTTTTAAAAATATTCATGGTTTAATAAAAATCATTAATACTTTTCTAAGTAATAATTCTACTGTATTCTTCCTTTTTTTAAAAAATTATGCGGTCAGTGTACTCCATTTAAATTACCTAAAAAATCTCAAGAAAAAAATGGTACTTAGGCATTTTACAACTAAAAAGATTTACATGTCATCTTCACATATTTCTAGGAAATTCTGTCTATATAATCTTCTATTCTAAGAAGGAAAAAGAGATAATATTAAAGGAAAACTTTTATTGGTCATTCTTACCCTTAATTAGCACGCATGCATGCAACGGCAATATTCAGTGTTTTAAGGTCAAATATGCACTTTTACATGAACTGATATTCAAATGCATTTTTATGAGTGTTTATCATCTATAATACATCTTCCAAAATAACATCTATTAACAAAATTATAAAGAATTATACTTATTTTTCTGGCTAATTCAGATTGATTTATCATTTTTGCAAATTGAAAAGACACGATATACGCTTTATTATCTAAAACATAAACCTCAACTCTTTTCCTTTTAATGTGCAATACTCTTTCCCATCCGCGTCATGCCGGAATGAAAAAAAAAAAAACCAAAATCAGTGAGAATGCATTAACAATTACAATTCCGCCCCTAATACTGGAGGCGCGTGATCTAGTCACACACGAGACTTGTTTATAGTCGTCTCCATAGTGACAATGTTCTATCCACAGACGCAAATGCTCTACAAACCGGAATCGGTCTTCTTCAGTCATGTATAAAACGGAAATTCCGAACCCTATCTTTCTGATGTGAAGATTGGAATGGAAAACTTTTGGGAAAAGAAGGGCAATCTTGAAAAATGATTGGTTCTGGAAATATTTTGAAAGTAATCAACCCCTATAAATTTGTTTTGTGTTGACACTATTGGCGATCACAGGTAAGCTGAGTTATAACTTTTAGCACGTGGGCAAGTCGATGAGGAAGTCAATATTATTGTTCCAAAATAGAATTCCTGTCGATTTATAGAAAATTAACTAAAAGTGTGCTCACCTTCGTATTTCTAGTTTTTGAAGAGCTCGCCAAAGCTATTTATTTAATGGCATTATTAATGATTTGAATAAAAATTTACCTTTGATCATTTGATAATCCAATATAACAATACAATAGTAATTTTTAGATGATTTCCTTTCTTTTAGATCTTATTTAATGCAATGAGAATTGGTTAATATTATATAATGTCAAATTAACCATTGAATATTGATAACCATCCATTCTGGGCCTATTCGCTAGGATTTAAAATAAATTTTATATAGAAATATAAGGAAAAAATTTTCATTAAAGTAAAATTATTTCTAAATTATTAATTTCTAAGTTAAATTGATTCAGAAAGATAAAATTATATATATATAAAGCAAATAATAAAAAAACAGTATTAATAAAAATAAAATAGTAATCAATTTGTATTCTCTAATTATGACAAAAATTTATATCTATTCAATTTTATTTATAAAAGCTGCAGTTGAATAAGCTCCTAATTTAGGCATGATAATCAACATTTTTGGTAAAATTTTAGCACTCAGTTGTAGGTGACTAAAAGACAATATATTATTTTCGTAAAAAAGGTGACATCTTAAATTAAGAAAATATTTGCTATTCTTCTTTCAAATTGTATAGAAATGTGCATTTAGAACAGAATATATTTATATCAGATTTTCATGTTTATTATAATTTTTACAAGAAAAGAAACATACTCATTTAATATAATGAACAAAAAAATCATTATGTTAATTAACGTGTATTTACCCCTTTATAGCTGCAATTTAATTAAATAATTTCTAAATCATATTTGAAATTTAACAAAAAAAAATCTCTATTCCTGAGAAATAGTATAGTTACGATTTTTAAATTCAATTGAATTTTGATTCTATTCCAAATTATCTATCTATAATTTTCAAATGAATAATATACATATCAAGCAATAACTGGTTTTCATGAATAAACGAAATGCGTTTTGTAAGAAATGACACCATATGTATAACAAGAATGGCATGTGTTATAATTCGAGATATTAATATAATTAAAAATACAAGGAAATTAAACTTTTTAATTTTATTACTCGTATTCTGTTGGTATTTCATATTTCATTTTTCATAGTATGTAAAGTCTCGCAAGTACTTGCAAGTATAATTTTGGTTTACAAAAAGTCTCATTAACATTTCCAACATCTGAAAATTACTTAGTTCAAAACATAGACATTTGAACGTAAGATTTATTTTTTCTTGCATTTGTATTCTTTTCTTAAAGAAGAGTTCAAATTTTGGTGAGTAGTTCTCAAGATGAATTTTCAAAACAAAATTAACAAATCAAACATAAAATAAGAATTTAAAAAGATTTAAAATGTTTGTCCTTCTTAGTATACTAAGAAATTGAAAATATCTTCTATATTTAAATTCTGGAGGTCAAATTAAAATTCGTTAACTCAAAAACAGCAGAAGTGAATGCTTTGTACAAATTAGTAAATTAATATTCACACACATATAATTAATTTCTAATGAAAATCTAAATATTTTTTCAAGCACATTAATTTCTTTACTAAAATTACTAAATTTTTTACTAAATTTTCAACCCTCACATATTAATAATATTTTATTTTGTTGCCAGATTTTTTTAAATCATTATATATATATATATATTATAAACAAGCTTTTTTTTTGTACTTCTAAATATTTGCCTTTCATCAAAAAGCCTAAAATTATTAGGGAATATTTATATTTCATAATAAGAATTTTTTATTATCATTATTAGGAAAGATTGCAATTTTTTTTATCAAATATATAAGTAGTTTTATACTGTTTTAAATTTCACTAAATCTATTAATTGGCTATTTATAGGTGAAATTAAAAATAATATTCAATTGTTATTGATAAACGCACATTTCCATAAAATTTCAAAATATTAATACATTAGAAATTAAATAGGCATCGATCATAAATGCTATCTTAATGATCATGAAATCAGTTATCTCTACTAATAATGAAAGAGAATGTGTATGTATCTGTCTATGTGTGTTAATACTTTACAGGATAAACCGTTTCGTCAACAGCTTCCAAAATTAACACGAATATTGTTTACAAGGTAGAAATAAGCACTCGTAAAGATTTTTTGTTTTGGAAACTTCAATTAATTGAAAATTTAGAGAGATTTCGCTATAATTCCCGAAACTGTTCAAACTTGTTTTTAAGCAACAAAACTAATTTTAACTCTATTTTAAAATTAAAAAAAAAATTTTTAAAGATATCAATTAAGCTGTCATGTAAATTTTCCTTGAATTTCGCTAATTTCTCAAAAAATATTTTTATCTAATTTTCAACAATAAATTTCATTGTTGAACTGTTGCTATAAATGTCATTGAGGAATTGAAATTCAAATTTTCATTCTTTTCGCATCGTAAAATATTTAATCGCCTGAGTTTCATCCATTGTTGGATGTTAATGAAGAAGGTTTCTAATTAAAATTTTATAGTTTACATGACGAATAAGAAAATAAAATCAACAACCTTAAAATTTTGAATAAAAATTATTCTGACAATTATATTTATAACAGTTCTTTTCATATCATGGGAATTTATTAAAACTATTCAATGAATAAACCAGACGGATTGTTATTAAAATAATTCGGCTTTAATCTGTGACACAATTTGACTCTTAGAAATAATACTAGGAGGAATCATTAAACTATGCCTAATATATTTCACTGAAAGTAAACACATCCAACACTGTTGGTGGGCCTGCTGGTCGTCACATACGATTAATCTGTATAAATAACAAAGATGTGTGTGTAACAAATAGTTTGTGTGCGTGCGTGCGTTAACATTTAATTTTTAATAAACAATTTCGAGTTGAGAGAAGATAATCAGGATAACTTGATAACCTCGTCTTCCTACCTCAACTGCTTTTTACCGATTACCATGTGGCGTTTATTTACATCTTTTTTTTTTTTTTTTGAAATATGCTTTAACAATTAAATAGCCAGAACTGAATCGAATCTGATGACTTTATGGCACTATTTTCTGTACGAGTACGCGATTATCATAATTTCTGTTGAATAATCAGTCCTTTTTGGAAGCACAATAATATTGTGAATTTGAGGAAAAATTGGTAGCAAGATCTCTTTATTTAGAACAATAATTGTGATATATATATTAAAGAATAAAAAAAAATAGAAAATATTTTTTTAAAAATATTTTGGGAAAAACATAATATTTGTGTAATGTTAAACATAAAATTATTTGACGGCTATCATTACACTGCTGTATTCGAATTACATTCGTGTTTTCTTAAGATAAAATTTTCTTTAATTCAAGGTAATTTGAAAATTGTTTTCTTCAGAAACTGTGGTTGAAGTTAGTATATATCATATATTAAAAATAACATAAATAATCAGCTGAAATAAATAAATGATGCAATAAATATTTTTTTTGCCGTCTTTAGCTTTATCTCTGCCAGAAAGTTTGCTTGGGAAACACACAAGGAACACCATTTTTGATCGCCGGTTGTAAATGACCACCTCATGTGAAAATATACGACAGAGTTTATTGAAGAAAACTCATTTTTTATTTCATAGAATACTGATATTATTTAATGATTAATTATTAAAATCTAAAGGAATCTCTGGCTGAATGCAGGAAGTAACACTTCTTCAGGAAATAATTGGCCTCCACTTTGGTCAATTTCTTAATCAAATTTAAATCTTAATTAATTTCCAATTTTGTTTTATCTTAAATTAGTACATATAATTTTATTCTAAAGTATTCTCTTATTTCGTGATCCAAATCCAACTTTTTTTATTTGAATAAATAATAAACGTGCTATGAAAAATTGTTGACTCCTTCATTTCTCACGCCATGAATGAAAGGATAAATACCCCTAACACTTATGCATTCCTTTCAAATTTTAACTAAAACTACCTTTCCTAAATTGAAACATGTCAACGAAATACCTATCAGAATCTCTTAGTAAAACTATTAAGGGGAAACTTTTGTCTCTTTGCCCTTGCGTTCTGGTGCGAACGAACCAGTTCCATCTTTCGTTCCTTTGTACAAACTACAGCTCCAGTGATAAAATAAATCGAAATTAAAATTTCAGAATTTAAAATGTCATCTTCTCAGCTATTCATCTTCGATAATTACGCAGTGTGTGTGTGTGTGTGTGTGTGTGTGTGTGTGTGTGTGTGTGTGTG
>JAPMOR010120120.1:44076-58414 GCA_026543865.1 Argiope aurantia
GTGTGTGTGTGTGTGTGTGTGTGTGTGTGTGTGTGTGTGTGTGTGTGTGTGTGTGTGCTCACCTTTTCTCGCGATGCAAGAGAAGAGGTGAGCGAAACTTTTCTCTCAGTGCTTTTACTGATAGATTATGATAAAATTTCTTTGGCACGTGTTGCTTTAGGGAAAAGAATCTTAGGTATATATGAAAAGAATTTGTAAATATTTGGGAGTTTTATGTCTTTTATCAAAGTGTGGGAAATTTTAAATCAGAAATTTTTTAGAGTGCATGTTAGAAATAATTTAATAAAAAGTTGGAAAATTGGAATTTGAATCTGTAAATAAATGTAAATTTTGGAATAAAGAAACATGGCATAATTTAAGAATAGACTTAGGAAATAAAATGAAATTTGTGAGAACCTCTTGAAGCTGTGAATCGAATTTTTAATTGTTGCCGGTATTAACCGGATTTACTTGTTTCTAGAATTCGATTGAATTTTTGGTCGCAACGATTTGATATTTATTAAAATTGATTATATTATCTTCAGTCCAGGTGGCATGAATATGAATGTTGTGTCGGGATGCTTTAGAATTTTTTTAAGAAAGAAATTTAATCAATTGAAATTTCATTGTAATTTTTGAAAATTGGATTTAAAAGATGATTACTCAAGAAATATAAGTTTTTCTTTATAATACTGTAATTTGAATTTTTGTTTGAAATTCATTCTTTTGCAATTTTACTTCTTGAGAGAACTAAAGTGTAGACAGATTGGCATGATGTTTCGCCGGGATTATTGGTTATATTTGATTTCAAATAAATCTTTTAGGTATAGCTTTATATCCATGATTCTGCCAAATTAATGGACATTAAAGTGGTATTTGTTTAATTGTCCTACTTAAAATATGTTCATTGCTTGCATGAACCTTCCTAATGGGGATCAGTCTCATAACGTAGTAGCTTTATTAAAAATGTGAATGTCCAGATTGTAATTTCATATTTTATAACTTTTGTAACCTAGTCAGAAATTAAACAAAATTCTTCTTCTCTTGTCTTTAACAAAGAAAAAAAATCTATTGATTAAATATTTGATGAAACAATGAAAACAATTTGAAGTTCAGGCAACAATGCAATCTATATTTAGAAATTAATCGAAAAGTATGTTTTTCAGTTACCAAAATTTTACAAATATTGGCATGGCAATTAAATTGACATCATTAAAAAGACAATTTTTTTTCTTGGTTTTGAAGCTGTGTAAAATTCATTTTTGTACAATGATGTTTTCAAAAGTTATTGCGAATATAATGCAGCATTCAAATTAATTTTTAATTCATTAAAATTATAATTAAAATTTCACAAATACCGCTCCATTGTGCACATTTCTACACCCCAAGGTATACGTATACAAAATGTGATATAAGCGGATCATATAGGCTGGCAAATACATCTCCAATACACGCATACACACTCATATTTAGTATTAATATAAATTTGTTCAAATACATTTCAAAGTCAACTTTTTCAACTATACTAGATAGGATTCAAAAAGAAAAAAAATCTCCTGGATTTATTCAAATTTGAACGGGAGGAGGGGAGAATCATATTTTATTTTCAATTCGAGAATTCAAATTTTAATCGCAAGGGATTGTCTCACAATATATTATTTTATGTTCGAAAACCAAATATATTTAGGTTTTACTAAAAGAAATTATAATGCAAGGGGGATCATATCACACAGGAACTTCAGTATTTTTTACTTGATATATATTTTACCAGTTTTTCAAAATGCCTTATCTCAAAAGATCTTTCAAATTCAATATTCCTATCTAAAAGTCGCCTTCAAGATAGAATGACTTTCGTTCATATATTCTTGACATAATCTATGAAGCTTTAATCATATTCATGTCTTCGCTATTGCATATTTTAAATCTAATTTAAAATATTATTTCCTCGGTAACAAAATTCATCAAACAAAATGTTTTTCAAAGTCATCTCTGTTTAGGCTTATCATACTGAGATAATTTATTGCAATGTAATCACAATTTCAGAATATATTGCATTATTTTAGTTTCCTGTAATAAGGGCATCGTAACACTTTCTGCAAAGAATCCAGAAATCTTCAGACTATGAAGACCTGAGTGCTTGCGAGTGAACACCTGTTCCATGGGTTGTCAACCAACCAAAGATTCTGGGGTGAAGAAGCCGAAAAAGCAGCCTTATCTCTTGCAAGAGATCAAAGACCATAAGGGAGGCATCAACTGTATGGTGCTGAGTGACGATGGCTCATTGCTCGTCACCGGTTCGGACGATAAGACCGCTCGCATGTGGAGTACCCTCTCAGACCCTACAGAATGCTTGGGAGTCCTGGAAGGGCATGATGGTAAACTCAAATAACATTTTTTTTTTTTTTTATATTTTCGTGTCTCTTTTTTTAATTGCATTACGATGGGTATTGATATACAATACTGCACATATAGATAATGTGTATTGATATATAACATTATAAATACAAATACCATAGCTAGAAATTTAACTTTTTACAAATGCCATACAAATAGGGAAATCAGTACAGATACACTAAGTATAAAGATGGATATTGTTTGGCACATTAAAATTCATTTTAAGGATATCATTCAATCTTTAAATGAGTGTGCAATTTAAAATGACGATGATGTCACTAATTATGGCTTGTATATAAATATGTTTACGCAAAAAAAAAAATGCAATTTCACGTTTTACTAGTTATTTCCTTAGAGAGATGGCTAAGTAAATATTCAAAGTTTTGCTAATTTGACTTTAAACCTAATTAACTCATAAATATAATGGGATTTTAATTCTAAAAGGCAATAAATTTCAATAAATCATGTCGTTGTTTTTCGCTGTTTAAAAATAAAAGCTATTCAAAATTCTTCTCTAAACATGCAAAAACAAAAAAAAAAGATATTTCTTTCTCAGATTTCTGAGTGATTGGGGATTCTTTTCAGTTTATTTAATTATTTAATGCCCCATTTTGAAACAAAAAGAAGAATATTTTGAGATGTACTTTGTAATTCAGATGAAGAGTTCGATATCTCCTCCTCTTACGTTTTTCAAACTATTAGCCTGCATTAAATAGAAGACGTTTAACGTTCAATGTCAAATTTAATATGCCTAAGGTCATCATAAACAGGATTTTTTATATGATTGTGCTTAGAATTGAAGATTTTCTGGTCCCGAACCGAAGACCCTGTTTTGGCACCATGATCCAGACTTTTCCATCTAGAAAGGCGATCCATCATATGAAATTTTAAACAATTCGCATTTGTGCTACTTGTTAAATTCTTTTTTTTTTTTCATATTCAGGTTATATTACATGCATCGCCGTGCATGAGCAATGCGTGATCACAGGATCATCAGACGCTACTATCCGCAAGTGGTTCATAGCCACCGCTGAGTGCTTGGCCATCTACACAGGACACACTTCCAGGATATCTCGCCTCCTTTGCGTGGGACAACTTATCTTTTCAACTTCTAGTGACCATACTATACGAGCTTGGCTATTTGACCTTAGAGAGATATCCGATGATCAAGGCGAAGCATGCATCAAAGTCTTTGAGGTAATTCATGAATTGCATTTTTATTTACTTAATATTAAAGCATTCAAATCAATGGTATTTAAAAGTCCAGAAATAATTTGTTCACATCCTCTAAGTTACTATGAATATGCACATTTCTTTAATCCTTTAAATAATTCGTAATATATGATTCCATATCATATTAGGAATATATACTTTCCACCAACCGATAGATGTTATTTTATTTAATCCTGAAAATTAAGAAATTTTGATTTCACTTAGATGAAATGATGCATTTAAAGATAACGCAAATATTGCTTTATATAAAGTGTATTCTTTTGCATTATGATCATTCGTCAAATTATACAGATTAATTCAAAATTCAATTTATAAACCACCAAGAGAGATGAGACTTCATACGTCAACTTCAGGAAATAAATGTCTTTATTTGCTAGGTGTGTTGCTAGATTTCCACCAATTCAAGTATTTGGATGCGATTCAAGTTTTGTTTTCACTCGTATCTGAGTCATATTTCTGGTCATATACACTTTTTTTTAATTCTGACTTATTTTCATCCCATATTTCTGCTTTTTTTATTGGTTTTTATGCATAATACTTATAATAATGGCTTGTGCAGTATGTTTTGAATTCCTTGTTCCTTCTGGTTCTTATTTTTATTCATGCTGCTGTTGTTGTATTGTTACTATTTAGTCATGATTATTTTAGGATTTTAATAGAAATATGTAATAAGACGGTTCCAAATTAATTTTAAAATGCTGATTTCATACGAGCCCTCTGAATGATTATACAGTTGGAGTTATATCCATTTTTCTATGTTCTATTTAAAAAGATAGAAATGTAAATTTAATTGATATTGATGAATTTAAAGAATAAATTCTTTTAACTTCGATTTTATTTCTGAAAAATCTATTTTATGCTTCCTTTATCTACATTCCATTATCTACATCTATATTTAAATTTAATAGTTTAAGCATAATGGAAATGATGTTATGGATTATTTCCTTTTTAAAAAAAATTATTGGCCTCATTTACTTATTTGTTTATTTCTTCGTACCTATTTCTAAAGTCACTATCCATACTGGAGAAGTAGAAGAAACAAAATTCATTCTGCTATCGTTTCCGGTCTTATTTCAAGAAAAAGAAGAATCTTCTTCGTAAAAAAAATAATTTAATACTCCTTTACATTTACTCAATAAATGAGTAATTAGATTATTTGTTCAATTTAATTCTCTTTTAACACATTTTGCTGCTGCAATTGTCAAAATTAAATTCCTACTAAAATAACAAAGCGTTTTATCCGAAGCTTTTATCACAGTTTTCATCTCAAATGAATGCAAGTATGATTCTATTAGAATTTTCAAATCTTCCTTAAGAAGAAGCTTCGTTTGAAACAGTACATTCTGTAACTATAATATTCAAATCTTATAGTTGAATATGAAAACCGAAAGATTATACATTCCCATTCAATATTCCCTCATAATGTTTCACGATAATGATGATTTGGCTCATTTTACATCAGCGGCAGCAGTAACGAAATTCGGGGCAAGTTTCTCTAGTAATGATTCCTAATAGCTTGCGAACTTTGTAACATCTTGCTTTATAGAAATCACAATGCACAATTTCGATATGCGATCATTTCACAATGCTGCTTACTTCGAAATTGTAAGGTTAGCTGAAAGGAATGATATTTCATAGATGATTTATTTATAGAATAACTTGCTATCAAGTATGATTATTTGAGCGGAATGAATGCATATTATGTTTCCTTTTCTCTTAAGTTATGAGCCTGGTTCGGTATAAATTTAATTAATTATAATTTCAAGGAAAATAATTAATTATAATTTTACTATATTCGCGTCTATTGAGAAATATATCTTTACATTTACTGTTTTTTTAAACTTCTAGAAAACATTAAATAGTTCTAGAATAATTAAATTTGTTGAAAATTAATTTTGATTAACTAATATTTTATGTAGCAAATCAATAAAAAAACGATTTTCCTATCACCAATTATCTATAGTTTAATTAGGATACGGATGCAAAATCTCAAATCTATTAAATCCTTGACTCTCGTAATGCTGCAAAAAAGTAGCTTAGGGATATAGAACTTCAATAAAAGACTTATATAACAATAAATATATGTTAAAAAATCTATTAATAAATAAATCGATAGATAATAACTAGAGAATAAATATCAGTTCACAGCAGGATAGTATAACTAATAAGTATATTGGCAAGGATATTTGAGTCAAAAATATTACTTAAATTTTTATTAATATTATTTATTAGTATACTTTATTACTTAATTATTATTTATTAATATATTTTATTATTTAAATATTACTTATCTAATAATAATTTTTTTCCTTCCATATCTTAATCAAAATTATGTTCCTTTAGTTATTTTTAGGTGATTCTGATTATTCAATTCTCCATTAAGTTCGAGATATATAAAGGATCAATTAAAGAAATCCCATAATATGCAGTTCTCATTTAATTTTTAATATTATCTAAAAATACTGATGGTGTTTTGCCTGTTAATTAAAACTGTTTTCTTAATTTTTACAACTGAAACTATGTTTAAGCAAAAATATTCATTTGAAATATACACATGAAAAGTTTATATTCAAAAGATTATATCTGTCAATGGTTATGCTTTTTAGATCTGAAAGCTATAGAATCATATATTAATATGGTTCAAATTATTTGAGAATACATTTGTCTCATTAGATAGCATGAAATTAAATTGAATTATTTTGAAAATAATTTATAACTTAAATTGAGCAATAATGAATATTTTTACTCGAGGTTATGTAAAAAAAATCAAAGATAAACTTGAGTCCAAACCGAACAATTAGCTTGAATTTCTATATTTAAAATGCTTAATAATAAAAGGTTACCTACAAAGGTTTAAAAGCTACAAAGGTTAATCTTCAAAGGTTACCTAGGTGTACCTTTGTAGAAATGCATTTAACTCCATATATCTATCAACTATTTATATTAACCACATAATAAAAATTTATTTCGTATTACAAGTGGATTTTGTGCCATTAGATCATTCAATTCTAATATTATATCCTTATCCGTTATTGGTTTTCGACTTATTTTTAACAAGAAAAGAAAGATGCAGAGTAATAGAGTATTGTTTTGTAAATTTTGAAAGGTATTTAATATTTATAAAAATATGAATGCATTTTCATATTTTTTTCAAATTGTCTTTTAAAAATATTTGGGATTACTTTAATAAAATTGGCTACAAAAAGTAAAATGCATTAAATAGTATTTTTTTAAAATTTCCATTAATCCTAACAAAATTAAATCCATTATTCTTTTATACTTCCTGTGGTGAAGCTATTCAATTCGAGCCTATTATGCAATAAGCTTATTAAAGCGGAAATCATTAATAATTCACGAAAAATAAATAGGAGCCTTATCCGCAGGGAAGAAAATTAAAAATAGCTTTTTGTGCGAAACGACAAACGCGTGAGAATCAATATTAATTACACGAAGTGTTGTTTTTTTCCTGCTCCGAATACATCTGGCACCTGTTATACTAGCTTTGTTTCGAGATAAACAGCTTCCGAATCGTTACCAGCTTTATTTTCTGCACACGAATCGTCTATTAGGCTTGTGATAAATAATGAATTCGCTTAAATTTCAGAGCTTTCAAAAATGGTGAGAAACAGACCGAAAACATGGAAATTATAAAATGGAGCATCATTTTGGCTTTTTCTACTAGAAGAATAAATTTTCCAAATAATTACTATCCTTAAGGAAGTTTATTTGTATTCATAGTGCGTAAAGTAAAATGAAGAAAAGTTGGAACTCAATTATTAGTGTGAAGTCTAGCTGCCACATAATTTAATTTTTGACTAATGCTCATGATCGTTTGTATGAATATTTTATTTTCACTTGAACTATATAATTTCTTAGAAAAGTTCCAGAATGATATATTAATACTATTGTTGGGGTTCATCATCAAAATGATATTTATTGAACTAGTTTTCTTCATAGATGCCTTTAGATTAATTCGCATTTTACAAACAAATATATTAATGTTTAAAAAAACTTACAGTTTATATATGTTTTAAAGTGAATTCAATTTCACAGCTTGACATAATGAAAATTAAGTTGTGATAGTGTCATGAGTCTTTGATATTCATTGATATTTGTTATAAGATACATGATAAGATTTTTCATTAAATACAGATGTTTCAATTACCAATTGGTCTTTCAATTAGTTTCCTTTTTTTTAAATTGAACTAGAAACAAACTGCTAAAATATTTTTTGCTTCTATCGTCATTATATGGATTTTATTTAGAATATTTTTCATAAGTGACTCCGCCCTTTTTTATTACCATCAACATGGAATATAGTTTAAATCATGCTCCTCAGCCACCTAAATCAAATAATTTATTAAAACATGAAAAAAGGAAGTAGAAAGTAAAGCAAGTATTTTCCATTGTCTATATGCAGTGACCAACAGAAATGCACAACCTAAATGTTCGTATTTAATAAAAGAGGTTAGTGTAATCATTTAGTAATAATGTGACAAAACCAGTGATGCTCTGATGAATTACTATGAAGAATTAATCAAAAAATTTCAATAATTGCATTGATTACTCACTGCTGCAATTTTATTGCAAACAATAATAGGGGAGAAGGTTTGAATATTACACAGAAAGATGCTTAAAGTTTTGTTTATATTCATAGTAATTCTCCTTCGCAATTTCTTTCTATTAGAAGGCAATTCTCTGGAGAAGACAATTTCAATACCATGCGAAACATATTCATATATTTGCTTGCCAGAAACTTTACCTTCATTCCATACCCTATCGCACTTGAAGAATGTGCTATAACAAAGTATGTTGTTGTTTCTAAAGACACTTGTCATAGTCATGCTTGCTGACGAAGTCAGCGATTTTAAGCCGATAGTGCGTCGCTTGTTTGTCAGGAGCGCCATCTAGGGCCAAAAGTACGTCTTAGCTACTCACGCATCACAACTCTTTTTACGGAGCGCACTTCATTCATGCATCGCATTCACACATCCACAGATAGTAATTTAGACCAGAATCAGAGAACGATCACCTCTGAACCAGTACCCCCAGTGGTATTACTCAGGGAATGGAGGAATTCGCGACCACTACAGATTTATATGTGCGCGAGAAATGTATAGAAGAGAGAGAAGTTGGAATATAAAGAGTTGTATTGCAACACACACACGGATAGTCTTCGATTAGCGGGGATCAAACTCACAACCCAACGGATGCGAATCCAATGCCCTACCAACCAGGTTATCCCAACCCTTAAAATAACTCCTACAACTAATATAAAATAAATAAAAATCCTGGAAACAACTTCGAAGATGTTTAGATCATTCGGTTCTGCACTGAATAGGAAGGAATCTAAGAAAATCTCTTTCGAAACAAATTCCCAATTATTTTTTTCTTGCAACCATGTTGACTACGAACTTTAATTTTTTCAAAAATTCATAACTTGCAAAACTTGCTTTTCAGTTTTGATAATTAATCTATATGCAGTGAAATATGAATAACAAAATTCAGTTCTATGCATCTCTAAAAATGAATTAAACTAATTCTAATGAAATTTAATTCATTTCAACAATCTCTAAAAATGAATTAAACTTACTAACTTAAGCTTTTCTTGTTCTTCTTTAATCCAGGAAATAGTAATATTTGATATTGAATTTTCTCCTCTTATGCTGATTTCAAATTCTTGCTTCATTATTATTACAAATAATCCTTAGAAATTCAGTTTTTTATTTATTTATTTATTTAAGTTTTACGATTAAAATTTTCAGAAAGATATTAAACATCTTCTTCCAGACGAACAATGTTTTAAAACTTTTTTAATGTTTAACTGAATATTTTGAAATATGAATTTATTTCTCCCTTTCTTAATATGAAACTTGACTTTAAGGACAGACCAACCAAGTTTTAGAGATGATTATACTGTAGAATATCCAATATAAGTATTTTAGTATAACTATGATAAAAATAATAATTATTTATCGAATTAAACAAAAATGTGATCATTGTATAAATATTACTTATAAACTACAATTAATGAAATTTCCAGTTATGTTTTCGTAATGCTTGGTGGAAAATAACTCTATAAAAGATAAAAATGTAAATATAACAATTTGAAATGTATTACCCCCCCTTAAAAAAACTTTCTTAATATAACACAAAAGTGTTTCGTATCATAAAATAGGAATATGTCTGGCATTTATTATTTAATGATATGCGATAGATTAAAATATCGCACAGAAATATAAACCAAATATTAATTCTTCATTTTATTTTAAGTAAGATGAAATTATCTAAATAGTTTTCCTGACAGTTGTCCAGGTCTTAAGGAAAATTTTATGCATAACTTCCAAAAACCGCTATTGAAAATATAGTTTGCTATATGTTGAAATGGCATTATAAATGATCTATCGTACTACAGATGTGAGTTTATTCACTTTTTCATGCAAATTACTCATTTTTATATACATATATTATAAATGAAAATATATGATCCATAAAATATTTTTATTACCTTATTGTCTTGTTTTCGATCTGAACTATAGTTAAAAATAACAAATTTTGAATAAATGCTAAATACTGATGCACTTGTATCTCTTCATTTAATTAGAGGAGATCTTGGCTGATTATTTTTGAGTAATAGTTCACTTCAGTATTAAATTTCTCAGAAATAAGAGTTATTGAAAAGAATAATTCTTGAAACTGATTTTTCTGTCCATAACTTAACATTTAATGACAATATACTTAGGATTAAAAATTAATATATGAAAGCTTTTAAAACAGAGTTTGGGATACAGAATATACAGAAAGAAATTGTCAATTTATATCACAACAATATAATGTGAATTATTTTAATTAAATGTATAATTCTTATTAAAAATTAATCTGAATACATGGTTCCTAATTTAAAGAAATGCTTTAACTGCAGTTCCTAAAAAGTAGTATAAGCTTATTCCATTCTTTTTGGAAACATCTTTTCCTATTTTTTAAAGAGTTATATTCAAAAAATATTCCTAAGCATCTTAATCAACATTATTCCTAAAATATTCCAAAACCTGTTCAACATTATTCCCAAGCATGTTAATCTTAGTATAAAATTTACATTACTTGAATGAGTTTCATAAAATGATTACTAAATATAAAATCTTTCTATAAACAAAAGCCCTAAACAATTTTCTGAAAGAAAATGAACATATCTCAGAAATTTTTCAAGAGTTTATACCTCTATTAAAATGACTCTGATAAATCGCATTATTATAGTGATAATATCATTATTATAGTATAATTTCTTTGACAAGAGTTTATATAATTGTACAGCAACGATATTCCTGCAACTTCAACTATATGCCTTAAATTAACTATCGTTAGGCGTTAAATTAACTATCAAAATTTAACTGCCTTTACTCATCAGCAAAAAAGATTATTGAGCTTTTCAATAAAATTGACAAATGAGGAGAGAGGGGTCTCTGGAAGCACGTACACGCAATTATGTTTTATCTCTTGCTATTGTTGTAATTCCGCGGTGACCTGGTGGTAAGGTCTCGTCTTCGGAACCGGAGGGTTTCAGGTTCGATACCCGATTCCACCGAAGAACCGTCGTGTAAGGGGGTCTGTTGCACGTTAAATACGTCCTGACCAAACGTCCTCCCGCTGGTGTGGTGTGGAGAGGGGGTTTCCAGCTCAGGTGTCGTTCTCGTCATCTGACCGTGGTTCAAAATTACGAGGTCCATCCCAAAATAGCAATTACCTTACAATTATAGCGAGGTCCATCCCTTGCTATAGTTGTAAGGTAATTTCTACTGAGATGACAAATAATATGTGCCTGAATTCAGATAATTTTACCATAGATTTCTAACAAATATAAGGGCAATTCTTAAACAGAATTTTTATAAAATTTCCGAAATATATTTGCATATTATCTTTTCACTTTGTAAGATAGAAATAATTCTCAAAAATTTAAAAGACATTGTAGTCAGAATTTTTAAAATTAGAATATATAGAATAACTATGTATAGTAACTGAAGACACAAACGGGTTCTTTCAGGGTCACTCAAAAGGAACCTACCCTCTTCTTCACATTCCCATGGATGAAAATGCTGGCCTCGATCTGGGTGCTGGAGTTTTAGTCACGGGTTCAGCGGACTGTACAGCAAGATCGTGGTCTGTTGATTCAGGTCTCTGTTTGAAAGTAAGATCTTGTTTAATATTTTTGTCATAAAATTTATATTTTTGCAAGAGAAATCACACATTTTCTGCATTTAAGGTCTACCTTTATAAATTTTAAAACTATTTTTTGTGTTCATAATTTTCTGAATTTTGCATATATATATATGGTATAAAATCATATAAAATTGAGTTAAATTTCACATAGTTATTTTTTACATATCCATAAATTAAGCATTCTTTTACAAGGCTTCTTACGATTATAATGACACTATAGGCTTGAAATAGTATGTTTAATCTTTAGTACCGTACATTTTAAATAGGTAATTTCCTAAATTGAAGTTATCTATACTGTAAAGGAAAAGTTCATTTTGCGATTTCTTAACTTCCACATTAATGCCACAACAGTTAATTCGATTAATTAAAATTCAGCTTCCATTACATCCAAAATACTAATTATAATCTTTATATGTTCTCTAATATTTCTTAGCGCATATTATTCAACATTATACGCCCTTAATATGATATAAGCATCTAATATTATACTTAATATTATATTATTAAGTGCATTAATTTATTAAACCACTTAATAATATACAACCGAGCATGACTTTAAATTATGATAATGAGCTTATAAAAATTCGAATCTATATTATTGAACATAACACAAATTCAATTTTAAACATCGCTTTGTGCATCTAACATAGAACTCTTCAACATGCGTGTTAACAGAGAATTAATTAGATTTGAATGCGGCAAATTTTATTTTTTTATCATTATAACACAAAAAGCTCGGATAGATTATTTTTCTGATTTATAAGTTTGAGTTTATTTATTTTATTAAAAAGCTATTAGATTTTTAATTCAAAGTTTAACCCGGAATTTCTATTACTTCTTTCAATTTCAACTGCTAATAAATTAGCTGTTACGCTGTTATAAACGATTCACGCACACGTTTGAGCGTGAATCTTGAATTTGATGTTGCAAACGTGATTTATTGTTTAAAAAGAATAACTGAAGTCAGAATCATCTATATTTCAATAAAATGTAGCAAAATACAAATTACATGCAATTTAGAAATTTTCTTTTACTAAATTATTACAGTATTGTAGATATAATATCAACGTTTTAACAAAGAATCGAGAGTTTGTCCAAATGGAAATTTAGAGATCTAAAATGTGTCTTGTGATGTTCTTGTCATCTAGCCATGGTTTAAAATAATGAAGTTCGTCTCTAAATAGTGCAATAATATTTTTCACCAATGTTCTTATGTAAACGTAGCCTATGCAATGGCTTTGTCATAATAAAGGATAGCATGGTCAGTTACGGTTTTAAGAAATTTTTGTTTCATTTATGTTTATTCTTCATCAGACTCATTTTTTTCTACATAAACACATATAACCAGTGGCGAATTTAGTTATTTTGTGGTTCTAGACAATGAAAATTGAGAGCCTACTTTTATAAATATGTAAAAATAATCAATTTAGTTCTCTATTGAGTTGGATTAAGGGTTGATTATGGATGAAAGGTCAATTTATTTCACCATTCATCCAAAACTAACCATTTATAATCATTCTATAATCATTGAATTGGATTATGGGTTAATTGACAATTTAATTCCACGTTTGTTTAGCTAGAAATTTCAATATCTCAGTACAAATGTGAATAACTTATTGCAAGTCAATTTTTTACTTTAGGAATTTTGTGAACATATAGATATTTATTTAATTATTATGGCTTACTGTCGAGCCGTATCCACCTTTATATGCTAGATTATATAAGTAGACCATCGTTGATTATAAATGCTATAATAACTAAGGGAATGTAATGAAAGTGGGAGAAATCTGGCCGATTACCCTTGATAAAATATTAATATTATCCTAATACTTCATAACTCATAGAATTTATATATATTTTTTTAATTTATTTATTTGTTAATTAAGTAAATATCTTCTTTTTAGTCGCATTAACTAGGGATCCCTTCAATCAAGTATCTCTAGACAGCTCCTAGTCGTAAATCCACCACTTGCAAGAAATATGATTAATTTTTTTCACTTATGTGTTATGTATATCAAAACTAGAGCACGATACTTAAGTCACCATTAGTCATAATAAATATAAATCTCCTTTATAATATTATATTTTGTATCACTGAAAACTGTAACACATTTTCAAGAAGAGATCCAGATTTTATCTTTCAATTCACCTAATTGCAAAGGAGGGACTCTAAAATGACATTTCGATCTCTATTTTTCAAACATCAACAAACGGAGCAACGGATTACTCTCTTGTTCCAAAAGCATTTAAAGAATATTCAGATATCATTAAATGAGGAAAGATGTGTCAGAGCAAATAGAGTGTGAAAACGCCATGGAGACTAAACAATTTCATAGCCAAAGAAACACCATATATCGTAGGATTATACATTATTCATCAGAGTAGCATACATTATTCATGTACATCTTATTACGTATTCATTTAGTTACTAAGACTCACCAGTAACTGTAATTTGTATAATTTATTGGCTATGGATATTTCTTTGGATATACCAGATGGAATAATATTTTAAATAGCC
>JAPMOR010120142.1:0-10010 GCA_026543865.1 Argiope aurantia
TTTTCTTCTTGCCCTTACATTTTTACTTCTGAGTGAAATCTACTATTTTTGCTGTTTTTCTTCGAAATATGTTTATTCATTTCTGTAATAGCATTAATTGAACCTCATCATTTGATGAATAATCTTTGGTTTGTTTGCTTAAGCTGTATCAGCTTATTTGTTTATTAAACTGCCAATATTCTTGCACATTAATTTAGGAACTAGCATAGCAATTTCTTGAATCATTCCAAAATTTCCATAGATTTAAATTTAATATTTTTAAAATATTATTTTTTTTATGTTTAAATATCATCAAATCGCATTCCTCGGTACTAGTTTCATAATAGAAATATTAAAAAAAGAGAGAGAGAGAGAAATTCAGAAAATCGCCTCTTCTCGCATTTAATACTCTTCTTTCCCATGATAATGATAATAACGTAGTTAATCACTAATAGTGCAGCTAAAGTAGTTAATCTGGGATGATAATGTAACGTTATCATCCTAGTTGATGAGAAAGTATTTTAATATAATCTGAATGAGACAATAATTGGGTAGTTTTACATTGTAAGTTCTTCATTGTGAACAATACACATAGTTTGCATACTTATAGAGTCACAAAGCCTAAATCAATTACAAGTAGTTGCGTAGTTATTAGAAAAAGCATGGTAAATCAAAGCAACATAGAAATCCTGAAAGAAAAAAATTCCCGTTTAATTTACAAAATGAACTATAGATGGCAGCACTAAAGCTCAACTTTCATTGAAATATCACCAGTGAAGTAAAACTTGCTCAATAGATGACGGTAGTATCTTCATTTAAAAAGGGAGCAAGAAAAAACTTCATCAAAAGCCAGAATCGTCGTCTTTCAAAAAAAATGCCATTCATTAGTCTACCTGAAATGAAAAGCTTGAGTTCGATTTTTTTTTTTCTCTTTAAAATACCAATGTTTTAACATAATTAAGTTTTTAGGATGGCATATTTTCTGTAAACTGCGTGATGAATTAATTTTAATTAATTAAAAAAGAATCGAAATTTTTATATCTTTTTCGTAAAACTTTCGTATTAAATTATTTTAAAAAAGCATTAATTATTTTAAAAAAGCAAAAAGCGACCATTAGTGTAATCCATATGTATAAAATTGTTTTCATTTTTTTTTCAGTGCCCTTAGAAGATGGAAATTTGAGATTGATCATCGAGGTCCAGCTGAGAAGGTTATGAGGCTGAATTTTATTTCTCTACATTAATTAAACTTCTTTCTTTCAACGGAAATACACAGTGGGTGCACAAAAAGTTCGTACTCACTTAAATCTAAAAAAGCACACAGTAAATCAGATTGAAAGATTGTCTGCGAAAACATCAATCTACGCATGTTTTATTTTTTTTAAAGATCCAATAAAATTATCGGAGAGTTTATATCTGAAAGAACTGAAAAAAGATCTCTGCATCCTTCATTTTTTTTATTTTTTCCATTTTTAAAATTAAAATCGAAGAGTTTTGCTAATATTTAATTAGGAAGATTTTTCAAATTCTGGTTTACGGCAAATCTCTCTTTTTTTTTTCAGTTTCAGTTTCTGGTATTAAATTAATACCTTTCTTTTTGTGAAATTTGCAAAATGTGTCATATTGCACTAGATTTCTTTTTGAGCAAAGACCTTTAATTTTCATTTGTAAATCATACACGAAGGATGGTTCAGTAATTATCTTTTCCACTGTTTTATATTATTCCTTACAAAAATAAAACATTATAAACATGTGCTTTTATTATAAATGAAATAAAACCTTGATATTGTTGGTTAATATGTGAAAGTTATAATACCTAAATAATAATGCATACGAAATATATATGAAAATTTAAAATTATGAATAGTTTACCTTATAAGTTAATTATACTAATTTCATGTGACTTAATTTAAATTTAATTAGTGAATTTATTTAATTTTTTAATGCTGGAAGATGTAATTGAACTAAAAATAATCGCGCATAGTTCCAAGTAAAGTCCCATAACAAAGCCAGTGCCTTAGTGCAATCAGATTTTTGACAGTATTCGCAGTTACATTGGATATATGGCTTTACTGTCATTCTTACTATCTGCATTGTCTAATTTCATGTGAAAGAAATGTATTTAAAATATACAGATATTGTAAAATTAACTTTTGCGTCACTGGTTTCGTTTATATTTAAATTAAATTAAAATAAAATTGAAAAGATTAATGAAGTTTAATACAGTACACTTCTCGTCGCAAACAATGGCACATTCTTAGCAAATTTACTAACTCAGTCTTTAAACCAAGGAACGATAAAATTAACACATACAAAAAAATGGTGCATAAGAAAGTTTGAGTGGCAACGTAAAAATAGAAATAATGATTAATTTAGTTGCTCTTTTAAAAATAAAGATGGCAGCACCATTCAAGCGCTGCAAGACTGAGAAGGTGGAACTTTCTTGTGTAAATATTTCTTCGTGTTATGCAATCAAATATTTTTTTTGTTGATATCCATGAATATATATATATATATATATAATACTAACGTAAATAGCACAGAAATAGCCCTTATTACTTTTTGTCGACTGGCAACAGTCAAATGTAAATAAAATATCATACGAATTTCAGACTGCTTCATTGATTATATTTACAGTTTCATTAAATTGAGTATTTCGTTTAGTTAATTGATGGAGCTGCGAAATATTAGATGCTTGCATGTATTTTAATCATTTTTTTCACTTAAAAAAGGCATTTATTGGGGAAAATTTTTGCAATATGTATCAATCAAATATTTTCCATCATTTTCTACAACTTTTTCCCCATTTTCGTCCAATAATTCTTGCAATTGATTCCCTTCAAATTTTTTTGGTCCTCCAGGCCATTCTTTGCCATTGACATCGAAACGACCACTCTTAAATTGTTAAAACCAAAACTGATAATTGGGATATGACGGATCAGCGTCACCGTAAGTTTCTAAAAGTGTCTGAGGGGCTCCGTCAGCAAATGTCTTCAAATCAAACAAAAAAGCACTGAATGTCGAAAATGCACGTTGGAGCGTTCCATGATTGGGGACTTTATACACTAAATAAGTCAATAATAGTAAATGGAGAACTTTCAAAATGATAACAATAAAGTAATAGTAAATTGGTAAAACCCAAGATCATTGTCATTTATATAGATACTTCGCATGTTTACCAATAGATGTCGCTGATTAAAATACATGCAAGCACTTATTATTAAATGTTTTGGAAAGGATTTGCCTTGGCACCAAAATAGCTTAATATTTAATCGAGCTAAAATATTGGCTAAATTGTTACGAAATGCTTTATCGCCAAATTGAAAATGGAAATTGATATTCATATCTTCCAAAACAATTCTCTTACAAATATTGTCTTTGTATCATTTTAAGATTCAAAAAATTACAGAAATGAAATTGATTTCATTAAATAAGTTTTAATTTTTATCTCTTAATTTTTAACAATATTATTTAGTTCAACTTGATACACGCTTTTAAATATTATACTGGAATTCAAACTCAAGAATCAAAGCATTCAGTCACGTGCTTTTCCCAATCATTAACACCGTAAATGGATTTTTCACTTCCGCTTTTATTTCACAATACATAGACTTTTCAATTTGCAGTAAATTTATTCAACTGAATTTATGTTTTTCAGTTCGTATCAAATAACGATTAAAAACTTGTATATTAAAAAAAAATTATTACAGACTAAAAACTCAATAATCTAAGCGAACAAGTTGGTCGCTAAAGGCAGCTAGTACATAGATAATATCCAAAATAACTTCTTTTTATTGACACTGAGAGGTGTTTCGTAAGCAGTAGTTGAGAAGATACTGAAAATTGCACATTGCTGACTCAACTTTGCACATTGGTGACTTTCAGCATCATTTTGAATTTTCTAATTAATTTTGAATAATGGTAATTAATTCACTAATTAATTTGAATAATATTGATTAATCAACTAGTTAATTTTAAATAATAGTAATTAGTTTATGTAATTAGTAATTATGGTTCTTTGGAATCATCCCGTCGACCGTTTTCGTCAAACTCGATATTATCGCCAAAAGGTAGCTTGGCGTCAATAACCGCAAATTGTGCCAATAAAAGCAAAATTGCTTTTCATTATGATGGCGCCAAAGGATTGGCGCATTTCGCGAGCGTTGATAGGTCGACGGGATAATCACAATGTACCGCAATTATTAACTACTAATTTTAAACTAATATGCATCAAGCGTAAAGGTTTTCGTTTCTGTTCGTACTTCCTCTCGCTTTTAATGGCGCAGTCAAGCCAAATATGGCTCTTGCATCAACCCCCCCCCTTCCCCGCTAAAAAAACTCCTCCAAAACCTCACTTATAAATATTTACCCAGTTGCTAATAAACATAAAAAAATATTGAAAGCAAAATAATTTCAGTAAACACTCATGTAAGGATGTTACTTTCATATTTGTTGACGAAAAAAAATTTTACATTTCGATATTTTTACTTTCGTATTCGTATGCGAAGTGTAGTGAAGAAGAAAATAAAGCGTAATCGTCAAAAAAAATGTTGAACACGAGATTTTTTGCGAATATTCACATTGTAGACATATCTGAATAAGAAAAACATATTTTTGTCTTTCTGTCATATTAAAACTGTGTATCTGATTGACTGTGACAAAGATAATTGAAAAATGATTTGAGCTAGGTGGATGAAATTTGACATACATCCGTTCAGTGGAAGTATGTTTGTTGGGCTGTTCGTATATAAATTAACACGACAGCTGCAAAATAAAGAGAGAAAAATGGATAAAATTCGGTATATAAATTTTATATCTATAGTGTAGACACCTGTCAAATTTTGAGCCATATCTAACAAGGGGTTGATTGTCTGTCGGTCTATACTTTCAGAAGTATACAAACGCAAGAACTCCAAAATGCAATCCATTAGATATACCAAATTTTGCATAAAGTTTTGTGACTGATAATATAGTTCTGTGTCAAATTTTAATTTCAATCAGTTGGGAAAAACGCGTTTAAAACACACATTCGATTTTCGGATGCTATAAATCGCGTGACAGGGATTAATCGCCAAGAATATTTGCCAAGGATCACAGGCTAGGCTCATTTAAAGCAATAAATTTACGCCAAATATTAATATTTCATATCCGTAGTATACGAATGTCAAACAAGGCGTTCTCTGGGAAACACCTTTATTAAAGAATACGTGAGAAGATTCAGGGGAGACATCTGCTGATATTGGGGAATATTTTTTCCCCTCAACAGAAAGGAAAATAAGAAAATCAGAGTGCAGCAATCATAATTAGTGCCATTCGGAATTATAGATTGTAAAAATTTTTCTCTTTCTACGAGCTGAAGTTTCCCTGAAGATTCAGATTTCTGAAAGGCATATCTTAAGATAATTACAATACATCAGTGGTTATTTTAAAGATTTTGATAAATATGATTTCTTCTTCTAATTTCATGTAAATCTGCAATTTCTGACTATACTTTCTGACATATTTTCATTCGTTTCCTGCATTTTATTAATTAATGTTTTCTGGATGCAAGCACGCCAACTATTGCTCGAAGAAAGCATGTTCAGACCATCTGCAGATTTGAAGAAAGAAAAAAAACTTTCCTTTGAAATCACATTTTTATCATAAATTTGTATTCAAGTTATTGTCAGGAAAAGCAGCACATAAATAAATAGGTGATATTTTGTTAGACGTAGGTAAATAAATTTAATAATTGAAATTGCTCTTAATATTTCCATTGGAAATAAATGAATTTAATTTTATTTAGTTCTATTAACGTGCCATTTTAAAGCAACACTAGGGCTATTTTGGGACGGACCTCGCAATTGTGAACCACGGTCAGATGACGAGGACGACATCTGAGCTGGCAACCCCTTTTCTAAACTTTCACTCCACTCCAGCGTGAGCCAGATCCGCTTACGCGACGGTTCTTCGGTGGAATCGGGGTACGAACTTATAACTCTCCTGTTCCGAAGCCAAGAGCTTACCACCAGGCCACCGAGGCCCTCAACCACTTTTCTAATAATGCATAAGTAATTATTACTTTATGGACCGTTAGGAAACTGATTAATTTCTGTAGTATTATTGTCCCGTTTTGAAAAAACATACGAGTACAACATATCTAGTGTTTTTGAAGGATGGTCAGATGTCAAGGGCGATACTTCTCCGAACAACCACACCACACCAGAGCGGGCACTCCCCTCCCCATGCTTCCACACCATACCAGAGGGAACACCCAACGGATTTAGAGTGCACCAGATCCGTTTACACGCTGTTTCTTCGGTGGAATCGGGTCTCGAACCTGATGCCCTTCGGTTCCGAAGCTGAGACCTCAGCCCCTGGACTTAAGTGAAAAAACCCATGTTAAAATACCTTTTAAAATATTATTCATTTGTGTAGGAGAAGAAAACGAGCATATTTTTGCGTAAATTACTTTTTTTGTTGATAAGTAAAGCCAAAAATTCAATAAAGATCCATTATTTTTGGTATAAGAACCAAATGCGAAATTTATCACTTAAATTCTGGATTTTAGTTATTGTTTATCTTATTGACAGGGGCTCGGATAAAAACACAAAGAGATCTTCAATAACTCGAAATCGAATTTTTTGGATATAATAATACTTTATATAAATTTCTTTCTTCGATCGAAATTTTTGGATATATTTGTTCGGTTTATAAATTTCTTTCATGAATCGAATTTTTTGATATAATAACATCTTTTAAAAAATTTCTTTCATGAATCGAATTTTTTTGGATATAATTGTACGTTTTTTAAATTTCTTTCATGAATCAATATATTGAAAGCAAATAATCTCAAAAGGATTATGAATGGAAATTTAGCTTCAATCTTCGTTTTTACAGATACAAATGACGAATTTCCAACTCGGCAGACTTGACGGCTGACAAGAGCTGTTGGCAAATCTCTTTAAAAAGTATTATCTGCTTAGATCCCTGATAAATAAATTTTAAAAAAATTATGATTTATAAAATATTAGAATAATATTTGAGCAATCAATTCTAATTATCAGGTTCCTATCTGTTTCATTACGCCCGTTTAGCTTGATGCGTCTAACCAAGTGTCTGCTTAATTATGACAGATGATCAACCGGTTGTTGGAAATGGCTCGACATTTGAGAAATATCTGCACTATAGATATTAAACCTGTATATAGAATCTTATCTAGCTCTTTTCGTCTTGTAGTTCCCTTTATAATATATATTCGAACAATCAGACAAATTTAGTTTGGACGGATTTTGTCCAAATTTTATAGAAATCTACAAATTTGATGCTAAGACCCTATACCAAATTTCATCCAACTAGCTCAAAGTATTTTTGAGTTATCTTTGTCACAGACAGATAGAGAGACATTTTCAAAAGATTTGCTTTTCAAACTTGGGGGAATCTAAATGAGGCCACGGTGGCCTGGTGGTAAGGTATCGGCTTCGGAACCGGGGGGTTTCAGGTTCGACACCCGATTCCACCGAAGAACCGTCGTGTAAGGGGGTCTGTTGCAAGTTAAATCCGTCCTGGCCAAACGTCCTCCCGCTGGTGTGGAGAGAGGGGTGCCAGCTCAGGTGTCGTCCTCGTCATCTGATCACGGTTCAAAATGACGAGATCCGTCCCAAAATAGCCCAAGTCTTGCTTCAAAAGGTACGTTATTATAATTAAACCAAACCAAACCAATCGGGGGAGACTAAAAAGGAGATTCATCAAAGATTCGAATTTTGTGACAATACTTTTTCTTTACTTTGAATCCGAGAAAGTGAAAATGAATTTAAAGTGCATCATTAACGTGTTAACAATATATAGCTGAAATTGAATTGTATAGCTGAAACTAAATTAAACTAGCGGCATGGTCCCTCCAAAACTTTCTAGCACATTGCCTAATAAAGGATTTTTCTTAGAGAAGGCCTCGCATAACATCCGAGTACAAACATTGCAAAATATTAACCTTTGGCGTGAATTTACTTTTTAGAGAATATAACGCTGGATTTTTTGGCGAGTTCTTTGGCGTTTAATCCTTTGTAATATGCATTGTCTATAACTTCAAATAGACTAAATCCGTCTCTGACTAACACTAAATATCATGATCGAAATTTTCTGGTGGAAAAACACACACAGAGAGAGAGAGAGAGAGAGAAAATGCATTTACTGTAAAATCTTGCGTCGTCCTCTTGGAATCACAGAGACTATTTTATTACTTAAAAAAAAAAAAACAAGATTCAAGTTCATAAAAAGCGATTGTGAAACGATGAGACAAATGGTGATAAAGAATCGTAAATTTGAAACTTCTTTTGGCCCAAGTTATTGAACTAGATGATTTAGTCGTATCATTTCTTTGTGTTCGTTATCTGTTGAAGCATAATTCACCGATAAAAAATGCATTACTTTAATTTTTTTTTTTTTTACATAAGAGTTGACTGAAATATAAATTTCGAGGAAAAAAAAATTTTACCCGATGGCGGCGAATGTTTTGCAGATAACTGCATTTAAAGTCTGGGCTCTTTTATCAATCAACATGTCCAATGAGGAGGGGGGCACCTCGTAAGTGAGGATGAGAAGCTTCCGTCATGGTGGTTAGTTCTCGCCATACCTGTGGATATACGAAAAGGTAAGGGTCTGGTTCTTCCCAACGGGGAGTATTTCCTTAGGGAAAGGGTGTACCATAGCCGGTGTACAAATTTTTTATTAGTACAATTTTTAGTGTACAATTTTTTTATTATTTCTAGTAACAAAGAAATTCTGGATTTTCTTAAAGATAACAACATTAATAAACTTAATACTTTTGATTTCGAAAATTTGTACACTAATCTACCTCATGAAAAATTAATAAAAGTCTGCACTTTTGTCTATGACGAATATTTAAATGAAGATATCATTCCTAAAAATAACTGGCTTGAGTTATGTAATTTTAATATTACTGAAAATCACGTTTTTAATGGTATTAACTTTTATAAACAGGTTAAGGGCATTCCAATGGGAACGGCTTTCTCTAGTGCTTTGGCTAACATTTTTCTACATTACTATGAGAAAAAAATAATTAAATATAATTTGATAAACGGGTGGAGATATATTGATGACCTACTTCTGATTGACTTCGACAATACTAATATTGTAACTAATTGCTATCCAAAAGATTTAATTCTAACAGAAACGAATAAAAATCAACTTGAAGCTACCTTTCTGGATTTAAAAATCGAAATTGATAATGATAAAACAATAGTTGGTATATACGATAAAAGGGACGAATTCAACTTCAAAATAACAAAACTATGTAATTACCATTCCAATCTAAACTCTAAAATTTTCAAAAATCTAATTTTCTCACAAGTTAACAGGATCAAAAAGGTTTGCAATAATAAAAACTCCTATATTGAAGCATCAAACCACCTCATTAATAATTTAATTAAAAATGAATTTCCCAAAAATTACTGTAATGTCAATTTTTTAATTAAACAAGGTATGGTTTGGGATTAATCCTTTGGCTTAAATAAAAAATAGAACTTTCCTTGCTTATTTTATCACTCAATAGGTGGCGCTGCGAGCTTACAAATTTTACCAAAATTGCCGTTAGCTTTGTTTTTAATGGGCGGGAATCACAATCGATAGCTTGGGATTTTCTGGACTGTTGGAAGGTATGTTTCCCTTTTTATTATGTTTTTTGCCTTTTCATTATTTCTTGTGTGTTTAATTTGTCTGTTTATGGTATTTTGGTTTTTGTTATTGTATTTTTACTTATTAGTGGTTTTTCTTCTAATTGGTTGTTGTGTATTTTCCTTTCTGTTAAAATGGTATATCTCTTAGGCCTAATTGCAGGGGATTTTCGGGTCACGAAGGAATCATTATTAGACGTTATGTCTGAATTTCCTTAACAGAAAAAATCCCTTTTTTGAATCCCTGCCTGAGGGTGACCCTTGAAAAAGTCTTCAGGCCGGATTCTTCCTTTTTTAATCTTTTTTTAATATTTTTTTTGGTTTATTTGTTTTTCCATTTAACTTGATTTTATACTTTTG
>JAPMOR010120142.1:39718-55725 GCA_026543865.1 Argiope aurantia
GTGTGTGTGTGTGTGTGTGTGTGTGTGTGTGTGTGTGTGTGTGTGTAAAACATGTTTTAACAGTTGTGTGGCCGAGAAGAAGAAACTTTTGAAATTTGGGGGATTTTTCAGGACACATAATTTACATACAAAGAATAAGAGGTAAGAAATATGTTAGACTGCATCTCAACACAAAAGCAGAAAGGCAAAAAAGACCAAAACTTTTCCTTCAGTGGATTTTACTATGAGGCAAAGGAATTTTAGGCAGAAAATTAGTAATTTAATTAAGATTTAAATTAAATTAAGAGATATCATTACATACATACATAATCTCTCTCTCTCTCTCTCTCTCTCTCTCTCTATATATATATATATATATATATATATATATATATAAAGAGAGAGAGAGAGAGAGAGAGTGGAAGAAATCTGCTGTCACAAATTTCAAATTATCATACGAGAACAATTTTGTTTGACAATAGGAATTGCGAGAGCAAAGTTTGAATGTTTAAATCATCGCCCCTTCCATGAAATGCATTGATAAATTGAAATATCAAAATCATTCAGAAAAAACGGATTGAACTTCGCATCATGGTCATTCTGCAAAGATATTTTTTTTAATAAAACTGTTAGATAGTTTTGATTCAGAAACTAATCTGAAACGTTTAAGATTCGGAATATTTTCTAATATTCCCAAAGCAAACCGAGTCAATTTTTGACTGAAATTGATTGGATTTTGAATGAACTTTCGAATTTGTAATTGCTCCTTAATCCGTGTGGTGAGAATTTAGTATGAAGAAAACAAGCTCGATGCTAATCAATTCTCATTGATCAAAACAGAAGCATTTTATTCAATGTTTGTAATGAATTCCCGTTCATAAAAGAAGCATTTTTCTTTCTCTGCTTACTTATATGCGGTACGTAAACTAAAAGAACTGAAATCATCAAAAAATTCGAACTGCAGATTATAAAGAATCCCCATATTTCAGACCATCTTGAACTTTGAAATAAAGTTGAACTAAATCAAACTTTGAACTAAATCTTTTTTCAAGAAGTCTGTTTGGCTTTCTAATAACAAGCGAATATAATGGCAGCAAAAGCCGCAGAGGCAAGTAGATAAAATGTGGTTCACAAATTTGCCATCTGTAGTACAATGATCGATACCAAATTTTAACTCACATACGTCAAGGAGATGGCCACCTGTTAGCTTACATTTTTACATGCATATCAACGTGATGAGGCAAAACCAAATGATATAGATCACTGGTCGGCAGACTTTTTCAGGGTGCGGCCTACTTCTGAATTTTTTAAAGTGTTGCGGTCCACCAAGTGGCTAAGGAGTACAATATTTATTATAACAATAATAAGTGGGCCGCGGTGGCCTGGTGGTACGGTCTCGTCTTCGGAACCGGAGGGTTTCAGGTTCGAGGCCCGATTCCACCGAAGAACCGTCGTGTAAGGGGGTCAGTTGCACGTTAAATCCGTCCTGACCAAACGTCCTCCCGCTGGTTTGGTGTGGTGTGGAGAGGGGGGTGCCAGTTCAGGTGTCGTCCTCGTCATCTGACCGCGGTTCAAAACTACGAGGTCCGTCCCAAAATAGCCCAAGTGTTGCTTCAAGCGGGACGTTAATATAACTAAACCAAACCAAACTATAACAATAATAAATAACGGAAATGTGTGTACCTACAGAACTACAATCATAATAATAATTGCCACAAATATAATAATATCAAATGATGCATTTAGTATCAAACAATTCAAAATACGTTAGAAAATAAATCATTTGCAGCTGAAGTTAGTTCTTTGTAGCTATAGTTAGCAGAAAACTTCGGCTACACACAGTCCGCCGATCAATACCTCGGTATATAATTGCTAACTGCTGATATTGCACTGTTCTAAGGGGTCGCCTGTGAGACGGGAACGAAATGTCAACTTAAATATATTCATCGTTGAAAATGCAGATTCACCCAGGCGGGTAGAACCAAAAAACAATGTTAAATGATATGCAACTTTTTAAAAATTTAGGATACGTCCATTAGATTCCCCAAGTTATTCTTAGTTATTAAGTTCCAAAAATGATCCGTCCATATTCTTCCAAAATTCTTCTTCTATTTTAAAATTATGTCATTTTGAAGGAGATAAACTTAGTATTCTCAGAAAACGATGTTCCATAAATATGTCTCTTTTCGTCATCGTGTCTTAGATCCTAATAAAGGCGATCACCCCAAAATGTCTTAGTGATCATCCACCGGTCGATTGCGATCGACTTAGAACCCACAGCTGATATAGATAAATGAAATTTGGTTCACAGTTTTATTATGTAAAAGGTAGATTCAAAGTGTATTTTGAGCGAAATGCAGCAAGAGGTTAAAGGTTTGTCAATCTGCGCTTCCGAATACACTTTGTATTGCAAATGCGATAATACCAAATAGAAACGATATAGATAAATGAAAGTTGCTTCATAGCTTTATTACATGAAATGTAGATCCAAAAAGCAGATCATATGCGAGATTCTGAAAATAAAAATATGTGCACTTACAGCTTCCCCAACTTTCAGCAAAGAAGAGTATGTGTGTGTGGGGTGGAGCACTTTACTGGGGAATATGAGAGAAAGTTTCAAAATTAGCTCGCCTCTTTGTTTGAGCATCCCTTTATGAAATTTAGATGAATTTATTTAGAGGAAGTCCATCTGTTCGAATATAAGTGAACGCAATAATTACAAAACAAAGAGAGCTAGATGGATAAAATTCGACACCTATCAGCTTTTGAGCCAAATCAAGCGATGGGTTGAATGTTTGTCGGTAGGTCTGTATTTTCAAAAGCATACAAACGCGATAGCTCAAAAAACGCAATGTAATTAAGTAAATGAAATTTGGTATGTTATTTTGCAATTGCAGTTACAGATTTCAGTTTCAATCGGTTATGAAAAAACTCGTCTAAAACACAAATTCACCTTTAATAGAGAGTAAGTAAGAAAGCTTTGGAGGGACTATTCCCAGGGATTTAGAATTATAGCTATTTTCTTTTTCGCATTGCATTCTTTCAATTTTTCTCTGCTGTCATGTTCACACAAACGACAACTGATGAGTGTCGAAAACCGGAATCACAACTGGCGTCTTGACGGAATCACGATCATTGTTTTTTGGAAAAATATGAGAGTGTTTTCTGTAAAAATACTCTCGTATGTTACTGCTACTGAAAATAATGCTTTGTAAGTCGCTTTGACTACAATCTGACTTCTTTGACTCGTATTCTTTTAAAAAAGGTTTTATATAAGGTGTTTTTTTTTTTTTTTTTTTTTTTTTTTTTTTTTTTTTTTGCCATGAAGGCATTGCGCGTTCGATACACATGCACTTTAGTGCAATATTCTTCACTTGAGCAGCCATTTAAACTTACATAGTCTTTTTTTTTTTAGTTTTAGTTATATTAACGTCCCGTTTATAAAGTAACACTATTTTTGGCTATTTTGGGTCATACCTCGTCATTTTGAGCCTCGATTAAATGACGAAGACGACACCTGAGCTGGCACTCCCTCTCCAAACTTCCACACCACACGAGTGGGAGGACGTTTAGCCCAGATGGATTTAAATACACTAGACCCGAATATACGTCGGTTCTTCGGGGGAATCGGGTCCGGAACCTGAAACCCACCGATTCCGATGCCGTGGCCTTGTCATGAGGTCCAAATTTACATAGTCTCTCAAATCTGGTGTCAGAATTGGAAATTACTACATTTGCAACATATTCATCAGTTTATCCTCATTGAACTGCACAGTCTAAATGCTTGTTCTTGTTCACAGTACTTTTTTACGCATGTTTTTGCTTATACCCTTTTATATTTTTTCTTTTTGTATGAGAAGTATGTAAAAAGAAAAAAACTGTCAAAAATAAAAATAAAATAAAAGTTTAAATTTCAAAAAAAAAAAAAAAAATCCACGTTTTAGGCATCTACGAGTTCGAAAAAAAATATTTTTTCCTTATGCTTATCTGCGTGTGAACACGATGGCTTATAGTTAGGCTAGCTCAAAGAAGCTATAAGCTAGAGACGAATGAAATTTGGTATACACAAAATGTACATATTTCTATGAAATCTTGAATGAAATCTATTCACAGGAAGACTGTCAGTCGTATACAAGTGAATACAGCAACTATAAAATGTAAATATCTAAATTGATAATTTATCCAAATTCAGCAGCTAAAGTATAGAATACGAATCAAATCGTGGGCGAAATGTGTGGAAGAGCAAACTGTCGGTCAGTCTGTGCTGTTACAAGCCTGAAAATAATAAAAAACGAACCAATTTGGGTAGATGAAATTTGGCGCACAGATTTCGCATCTAAAATGTAGATTCTTATCAAAATTTGCAAGCAAAGTTGCGCCTTTCAGTATTAATTCACCAATTTTAAATTGTAAGGACTGAAATCGCTTCCGATCTCCTCCAATATATTCATAGATTTTAATAAAGGAATCCCATTTTTTCCAAATTACTAATATCGCATAAATTACATGCTTTTTACTTTATCGTGTGCGAAGAGCAGAGAAAATGTTAAAAGTTATCGTTAAAAAATTCAAATTCAGAAATTTTGTCATAACATTTGTATTGTAGACGTCTAATCCAACGAGTGATTGGCTGTTCGACAACCTTTACTTTCAGAAACATGTAAAAGCGATAACTCAAAATACGCATCGGCTTAAATATATCAAATATGGCATGTGATTTTGTGACTGTAAGTGTGGTTCTGTGTTACATTTTGGTTTCAATCGGGGTGGGGAAGAATGAATCTAAAACACAAATTCGATATTCAAATATCATTAACCGCATGACATGGATTAATTGTTAAAGGTCCTGTGTTAGATGCGGTAAAAATGCTAAAGCCGTATCGAAAGTTTTTATTTCGCAAGTATTGTGTGCCAATGCCATGCGTTCTTTGGGATAATACCTTTATGACCTAGCATGAGAGAAATTTTCGAAGTGATCAACCCCGCTGGATATACCATCCCACTCCGCATTCTTCATCATTTATTTGATGCAGAATTATTTTTTTATACCTAAACATCTATATTTAGGTACAGTACTCTGTTCAATTTTGTTAACTTGGCGTCCCGTTTTCAAGCAACACTAGAACTATTTTGGGACGCACCTCGTGGTTCCATACTGTGGTCAGATGACGAGGACGACTCCTGGGGTCACCCCAAAATTTTCTCGCATACACTCTGACAAAAGTGTTATCACAGAGAATGCCTTGCACAGCAATGTCGTAAAAAAAGGTTAAGAAATATTGACCTGTGGCGTGAATTATGTTAACATTTTTAGCGAATCTATCGTGTGGTCCTTGGCAAATGTTTTGATTATTAATCCCTGACATGCGATTATTAGTACCAAAAAATCGAATGTGGGTTTTGGACACGTATTCCTCAACCGAATGAAACAAAAATTTTATACGAATTTACACCTGTAGTCAGAAAATCCATTATCAAATTTAATAGATTTAAATCATTGCGTTTTTGAGTTATCGTGTTTACATGTTTCTGAAAATACAGACCGACAGACGGTAAACTCCGTGTTGGATTTGGCTAAAAATTTGATAGGTTTCTACTCTATATATGCTAAATAAGTTTATTCATCTAATTCATCTAATTTTGTTCATCCAATTCTCTTCGTTTTATAGTTATAGTGTTAACTTGTATTGAAAAAGCCGGACGGACAGACTGTCTCAGAATAGATCTTCCTCGAAATCTACAAATTTGGTAGGAAGACCAAATACCAATCGTCTAGCACGAGGCGTTTTTTGAGTTATTTTTTTTCACTGACAGACATTTTTCAGAAAGGTGTTTTTCGAACTCAGGGAGATCCAAAATGTAGAGATTCGTTAAAATCTTTAGTTCGAACTTTTTTACAATCTTTCTCTATATTATGTATACGAGAAAATAGTAAAAATTGATGCACAGTTAATACAGAGAGAAGAGAATTTATATTCTTTCTTGTAAAGGAATTGTGCCGGCGTCCTGGCATAGGGGTAGCGCGTCTTCCCCGTGATCTGGGCGTCCCGGGTTCGAGTCCCGGTTAGGGCATGGTTGTCCTTCATTTGTTCTATCTGTGAGATGAGCGAATGTGCCCCCCTTTAAAAAGGGGCTGTGCAAGCGAATGTGATGCGTGAGTAGCAAAGTCGTACTCTTGGCCCTAGTTGGCGCTACTAAAATAAGAGACGTTCCCTTTCGGCTTAAAATCGTTGATTTCAAATCAGCGGGCTTGCCTATGGCAAGTACCATTGGAAACAACAACAATAACAACAAAGAAATTGTTATACAGAGCTATTGTTGCTTATGGCACTTGTCATCGATAATCTCATCAACAAAGTCAGCTATTTTAAGCCGAGTTTCAGTAGCGCCATATAGGGCCAAGCGTGCGTCTCAGCCTTTTTCAAGGGCGGACTTCATTTATACATTTTATTCACAGATCAAAATTTAGACCTGAGCAAGAAAGTGATCACCTCTGATCCAGTACTCCCAGTGGTATTGTTTCGACTTGGAGGACTTTGTTCCTATAACAGATTTATAAGTGCACCAGTCACCGTATACACGGAGAGCCTTAGGCCGGCGAGGTTCCAGCTCACAACCCAAGGAAATCCAATGCCCTATCCCGGCCGCATATTCCCATTCCCTGCCCTATTTTATGTATGGAAGAAAATCGAGCCATATCATTGGTTCGCACCACAGCTTACTCTGCTAACAGAATGTGACGTCATTATGTGTGAACTTCGATGTAGTTTCAGTTCGTATTACAGTACTTCGTCATTTCCGAAGAACGAATTTGACTTTGTCCTTTGTTTTGTAATTATTATCTCTCTATCTTTTTAGCTTTTACTTCCCAACTAAATGGATTTTTCTGAGAATATATGCCTGATTATAACACCAGAGAAATTGCGAAAACGAAATTGCTGAAAACAATGAAACAGTTTCCATCAGGTGCAACTTAAAATCCATGGATGATATAAAAGAATGGGTGAAAGAATTTGGAAATTCAACAAATATAAAGTAAAACAGTAGAAAGAAAAGATTCATCTGCTGGTAAGTGAAGTTACGAAATTGATTTTAACTTCTCTCCCATTATTAGGGGATTAATTTTAGCTATAAATTTTAGAAATATATATTTTAAGTCTCTTTATAAAGTGCTTTTTACTGGCATTATTTCAGGAAAAAAATTGTATGTCAACAAGGTTCATTCAATAATGCGCCATTTACCAAGAATAAGAAAAGAATTTCAAAAAATTCTGCATGCCTTGCCTCTGTTTATGGTGAAGATAAAACTAAATACTACACATATGAGAATGGAAGATGATTTTCTAAGAGTACTTTACTTCTAATTTATGGTTAAAAATTAGCAGTTTCTACAAATTAAGTTTATTAAGTTCATATTTAAAGTTATTTTATATGTATTATAAAAATTGTTGGAGATTTTGCTTATTTTCTAATATATTATATCTCTTTATAATATAATTATTTCCAGTATAATCAAATTATCGCTACTGGGTTGATAAATATTTAAAATGTAAATTCATATATTTATCCAAAAAAAATTAATGTGGGCGTAAAAATTTGCCATTCAAAAAATGCATGAAATAAAATTCTTGATAGGTTCAATACTTTGATTAAAACTAATAATTTAGGCCAGACTTTCACAATAGAAATTATCTATAGTTTATATTTATTCTGATCTTGCGTACAATAAATGCTTTATTTAAATAATCATTTTTACAAGTAAATAATTTTTGGATTTTAATCTATAAATCCACTATCTACATCAGATCATCTTAATTCATTTGATATAAGTGTATCAGTTCCAAAAATTAACTTTGAATCTTTTCAGAAGGGATTAACTGCAATCATCTACTATTGATTACTACTATTCCATTTCTACACTACTATTCCATTTCTTAACTTAAACATAATCTTATGACTGCTGAAACTTTTAAGATTTCTTCTTGCTAAAGACTGCAGAGAACAGTTCGAAGATTATTTTGGTGATGGCATTGGACCTGCAAGAGCAGCCAAATTTTTATATTTCATATCTGTGTTTAATATTAAATTAAGACATTTACGATTTATATGTATCCATTAACTTTATGTTATAGTTTGAAATGCAAGGATAAACTAGACCAATAAAGCCCATAGTTCTTCAGTTGTGGTGACGCTTTATAAGCCAGATAACAGCTACGACGCACGAGAAATTTCTTTTGTCTTGTGGTCATGTTACGGGGCTACGAACCATAAGGTTGCGAGTTCGATCCTCGCTTATAACCAATAGCAACATTGATGACCCGGTGACGAAAAATACGCAAACTTCATACAACTGTTGTGGCGCCCTCTACCAAAAATAAATAAATGAAAAAAGCTGATTAAAAAAAAGCAGCCAATAAATAAATAAAAAAAAGCTGATAAATAATCAGAAAAAATTTTTAAAAAAATGCAGCTGGTAAATAGTCAGCCAATAAAAAAAAATGGCTAAGGCACAACAACCAATATATCACCACTAATAACAACAAAAAAGGACAAAATATCGTTCGTCTCACCTCCGACGCATTGGAGGGGGAGTAATGTGGTGACGCTTTATAAGCCAGATAACAGCTACGAGACATGAGATATTTCTTTTGTCTTGTGGTCATGTTACGCGGCTACGAACCATAAGGTTGCGAGTTCGATCCTCGCTATCGCCAATAGCAACACAGTAATTGGCTATGTTTTAAAAATTAGGATAGAATAAACATAAGAGTTATGTTTAGTTATTTCATGAGTTATGCAGTGTAATTTTATTTAGATGGCTGAAAAATATAGAAAATGTGATATTTTTAGAAAAAAAAAAAAAGATTCATACATAATGTGATTTAAAGAATATTTATATTGAATAAATGTTACTGTCAGTAAATATAATGTTATTATTATATATTCTCTAACTTTTAGGGTATATATGTCTTTAGAAGATCACTAAAAATTTTTGAATTTTTATTATTATTTATGTTAGTGGTAAAAACTTTCCTCCAGTTGAAGCAAAACAAAAACATCAAATAACTCATTTGACACTTGGAGAAGGGATCAATTGATTTTTACTGACCATTTCAACTGGATGGATGCGAAATTCTAACAATTAATAGGAACAGTGAATCTCTGGAAGGGATTCCTCCTTTAAGTTCTGAGTTTCTTCACACTATAGAAAGCCATTCTTCAGATTATAGCATTCATTCATACAATTATAAAAATTCACAGAAGGAAGAATTGAATGAAAATTTGATGAAATTAATTACAGATGGTTTAGAAATATGATTCTTCTAAATATGGTTAGAAACTTTTGTTACATGTTTTATTTCTGAACAGTTATTTGTTAAGTGACAACAACTTTTAAAATTTGAAAGTTTTTCTGTAACATAAACTTAACAAATTAGAAGTATATTTAGTTTTGTCCTCTGCATGTACAAGAGAATGCCACTTGTCTAATTTGAAAATCTTACCAAATACATGAAAAAATTCATAATACAAAAATTAAAAGGTAAAATCTTTGAAATATTTCTAGAAGTATGTTATTCCAGATAAAGGAATTTCCACATTTAGGAATAAATAATCAGATACATTTTTCCAAATCAAAATCTTACTTCTTTTTTCTTTTTCAATTTTTATAATTATTATAGGTTATTTATAGATAAAGGTTGTCCATAAATTATAGATATCTATCTAGAAGGTCTGTGATAGAGAATTTCAAAACTGTGGTATTAGAATAAATAATATTAATACAACAAGAGCGTTCTGAAGTTACAACAATTTTCTGCAACTTTTTTTCTCGTCAATTTTGGAAAAGGCTGAAATGTATTTAGAAAAAATATTATCTGAAGGATAGTGAGAAACAATGTTGGCAACTCTTAATAATAATGTTCCTCTAAAGAAGGCTGGAGTGGCCATAAGAGTGCAACCTACATTCATTGTCTGAAGAGCTGTTAGAATTACAAGAGGCAACAAATGACTAGCATGTGGTCAACCCATCTAAAGGGCTTCACATTCTTCCCCAAAAGAAAGCATAACCTCACAGAAAATATCAACCTAATGCTAAAAAAACTTGCTTAGAATATTTTATTGAGAAAGCTTTGAATGATTTATTCTATTTTTTTTATTTGCATATTGCACAATTAAAAATCTTAAATTTATCACAATATTTATTTGTGTATTTCCTCTACTTGGAATGTAAAATTTCTTATAAGAAAATGGTTTTACTTGTTAAGGTATATAGATAATATGAGCAATGCAAAAAAAAAGTATATTGAGTTAGTATCTAAGTTGCTGGAAATATTTCTAGAATTTATCAAGAAATAGAAAAGCTTTTTTTTTTCACATTAAATATTTTGCTGATAAACTAATATTGTACATATGTTAGAAAGAGTTGTTTCTTGTCATTTGTTAAGAAATTGCATGTTTATATTCTCAATAAATAATTTCCTCATAGAAATATTTTTAAATGTGATACCATTGTTTATATAAATGCTTAAGAGTATAATAAATACTTTAGCTTTCAAAAATATTAAATTAACTGAAAGTTATATTTGTTATAAAACTACTAGAAATAAATTGTCTTTTTAAATAGTTACACTACAGCTTCTTCTAAATTTGTTATAAAAATGTAAACAAACATTGTTTTCTTTGGTATAATGTTATTATTCTAGAAAATCTGTATGCTAGGTATGAATATTATCATTTTCTTCTTTATTATAGCTTTCTCTAATTGCAACTATAAATGCTTATTTTTGCTTCATTCAACTTAAATTTAAATAAGTTACAGTTATTGCAGTACATCAGTTAATTTTGTAACATATTTTATAATATTCATTTTAATGTATGAAAATGTCAGTAAGATTTTGCTAGTGTTAAATATGTATTTGTTCATTATGAATAAACTAAGCGTTTTTCAAAGAAAAAAGCTTGGTCATAAATATTTCCGTAAAAATGAAGTATTATTTCTATACAAATACAAACCAAAAGATTCTTTTAATTAGGAAAAGTCATGATTTTTACAGGCCTGATACATTTCTGGACCAAATCTTCCAGAATATACTTTTTTCATTCTTGGCATTAATGAATTTTCTTTTGTGTAATAATTTTAATATCTCAAGAACTTTTTATACAAATTTAATCATTTTATTGTTCAATTAATCATATATATTTTACTCCTTGGTGTTTGAAACGATGCATTAATTTATGAAGATAAGTTTTTTTTTTGTTCCAACTCTAAGTTGTATAATTTTATATTAATAGTCATTTAAAAGGGATCATAATTATAGCAAAATAAACTCTGGGATCTTGACACCCATTATAGGTAATACAAGTTCATCACATATTTTAAAATTCTGTTCTTAAAATCCCCTTGTTTTTTTTTTTTTTTTTTACTTTTGGATATTGATGTTTTATGGTCAATGGTCTTACTTTAATAAAATATGATTTGTTGAGATTATTAAAAATGATACTTGATAAAAAATATCAAATAAGAGCAAAGTATCTGATAGTTTAATTAATTGAAATGCTTTTTGATAGTTATTTAAAGAGTGACTATTAAAAGTTCGGATGGGGCGATGGATAACATTACACTGTGCAGCAACTCATATTTGTATTAACATTTTTTTGAATTTTTTAAAATCTAAATTGTTTAATAAAGTTGCAGATTTTTTTTTTACTGGAAAAATGAATGCTATGTGATGAAGAAATTCAATTAGTGTTTTTAAATTGTTACGCTATTCATGTTTCAATATATTTATACATGTTTGAGACATTAAGAAATAACAATGAAAGAAAGTATGTTGTACAAGATTAAATTGGAATCGCTACAATAATCCAAGATCTTTGACTATCGATAAATGGAGCAGAAAATGTAAGTAGTACAATCAACATAGCATTAAAATAAATGATACGCAGAAATATAAGGATTTAAGAGTTTTTTACTTTTGACTAGAATAAAAAATCTGCTGAATATCAGAAAAAATTATGATAGGATATGCCCTAAATCTACAAAACACTAACTTTAGCTACCCATTCATTTCCTTTGATGTGAGAGAACACATTTCAACACAGAAAGAAATTATTTATTCCAATGGAAAGGCTATAAACAACTTACTATTATATAAGCAATTTATTTTTTCAGGAATTAAACTTATAAATTATTGGCTGAAAACCTGCTGTTGCTTGGAATACATTTATGTATACTATTTTTATTGTAAAATCAAGTATTTAAGTAACTGAAAAATATTATTAAACGGAAATTATAATGAAAAATATAGATAGCAAATAACAATGTATGCGTAACTAAGATTTATGACATACTATATTGCAAATCCAAGTTGTGCCGAAAATCTAAGCGAGAGCAAGCATGACGTCACCGGAGGAACGAACCAATGATATTGCTCGATTTTCTTCCATACATGAAATAGGGTATTGAATGGGAATATGCATCCCGACCTTTTTTTATTCAGAGTAAATATATCGAAACAAGAGTCTATATATAAATCTTCGATGTATGGGAACACAGTGCTTAGGATTCCGATCGCATATTCTCAATATCTGCGCCATGATCTAAAAGTAAATTATTTTTTTAGCGACATAAATTTTATTACTATGATATTTAATGATAATTTTCTCATAATTTTAAAACTTAATTCCGAAGTATCATTTGAAACATTCATCCCTTCCATTGTAATAAAATAGAATTTGTTTTCATGACATCGCTGTATTCCCCCTACCCGTCTCCCTTTCTTTTGGAAATTAAAGAATGAAACTTTTTTTTTATCAATTCTGTTTTCTACCCGCTGAGTAAGAAAAAAAAATTAAAAACTATTTTGCTAGACCAATCATTTTGATATTTCGTTTCTTAGATTTTCTAATGATTATGTTCTCCCCTTATTTGTTGTTATAAACTTAAATATGTACTTTATGATTAACTAAATGCGCATTTATTATAATTAGAATTTTGTATGATTAAAAAAAATAAGAAAGAAACTTTAATATTCATCCAGGCACATTCTTTAAAGAATTAATAAAAACGAATGAGCGTGTTGGCGCTCAATAAGCGAGACTATTTGACTTATAGCTACTACCTAATTTGGCACAAATTTACCTTGGAGAGTGGAAATGTGCACCTCGGAGCGATTTTCTTTGAAATTTTAATTAATTGAAAATTAATAGGAATTTTGGCATTTTTCTACAATAACTTCAAAAATATTACTGGACAAAAATAAAATTTTACACCGTTTTAAAATATAAAAGAAAAATGTCTTTTTCATGATACCAAATTATAATCGTGGGAATTTTTACAGAATTTTGTCAATTATATATATATATATATATATATATATATATATATATATATATATATTATGGGTATTGAATGGGTATATTATGAGTATTCAGGGCATTATTTTATGTGAAGCAGAATACAATTTGAAGATAGTGAGGAGACTTGCTATTTCGTGACGTCGTTTTATTTCATTTTTAAGAAGCAGGCATATGTCCAAGAGACGAGCACACAGAACGACACAGAAAAGGAATGAGGAAAAAGCTCTTGGACATTTTATCCCTGGTCTTATATAATCTATGATTTTGATAGGGAAAACATTTCTTCATAGCGCTAATATATGACGAGATTTCGATAGGGATTTTCGTTACACGCGCGGAGAAGGCAGGGGAAACACAGGGAGATTTTAAAAAAGAATTTCCCTCATCAGCGGTATTTTGCCTCTTCACGCGGAGTGTGGGAAAGTTAGACTTTTAGCTGATTCTGAAATTTAACAAAGCTTCTCTTGAATTAATTAAGTAGAGACAGTGGAATTGGATCACGAAATAAGAGAATATTTTAGAATAAAGTTACTATGGGCTAAATTAGGATAAAATCTTGAAAATTAATTAAATTGAAATTAGAGTTAAAATATCATTGCATATATATATATGTTTCATTTTTAACAATACATTACATAGTTGCCCTGGAATTCAAACCGCATTCATTGTTTCATCAAATTATAATCACATGATTTTCTTCCGCTGTTGAAAGGTAAAGCCTGAGGATTCTGTTTAAATCACAAAATTGATAAAAAAAAAAGTGGTCACAAGATAGATGAACCGGTTATTTACGTTTTTAATAGCGTTATGATGTTATTGGACTGCCTCCATTAAGAAGTTGGGTTTTTTTCGCACCATAAACAGAATTGAAGAAAGGCAATTAAAACAACGTGACTTTAATATCAAATGTTTCGAGAAAATCATAGATAAATTATATCTAAACAATTATTTGAAAACAAATAACTTTCTGTTATGCACGATTTTTCTTTTTATTATTGACCGTTTCGTAACAATGAATGCTTTTTATTTGCCGAAAATGAATTAAAATACAAATTTATTGTTGATTGCCATTTCTACAATAATATAAAGAGAATCAGAAATTTTTTGAAAAAGGTTACAATGTATAATTTCAACAATGCAAGGTTAGTTTCGCTGTAATTTCCCTCTTATTTTCCATAAATTAAAAAAAAAAAAAAAAAAAAAAAACGTAATTTTAAATATCATTTGCTAGAATTTTTTTCAGTATTGCGATGCAATGCAATTCAAAACAGTTTCTTTCTTAGATTTTCTTTAATTGTTTCTCTGAAAATTTTTCTTGCATATATTTACATTTCTTTCTTTCCATTTACATTCAACCCCTCGAGGGGGGGGCACCTCGAAAAGAGGATGAGATGCTTCCGGCATGGTGGTTGGATCTCGCCACCCTGGAGGGAACACTAATAGGTGGGGGATCTAACTTCTTCCATCGATGACGGGACGTACTTCCTTCGGGAAGGGTTGTACCGTGGCCGGTGATGGCCCTTAGGACTCAACCACAGTTCCCAATTGCTGTTGCGGCGGTCCGGTCATTCAGTTTTATGGTTTAAATCCGTGTGCCTTCGGGCGGGTCGGAGAGTTAGATGGTTGACTTTTACATTCTGTTTGTAAATGAGTTTTTTTTTTAAAGTCTAGTTATCAGTTTAAAATTCAGTTAATTTTTACATTTCATTTGATAACATTCATTACCTTTTTTTTAAAGTATTTTGTCAGCTAGTATTTGAATAAATTAAATGTCTGTCAAAATCTGAGGTTTCAAATTTCTTAATTAATTAAACTTAAAAAGCAAGGACTATACAAGAGATTTAATTAATATGAAGCATTAGTGATATTTCAAGAATACAAAGAAAGGTTAATATAGAAAGGTGCCTTCTTTAAAGCACTTATAGAAAAACGGTTAACAATTTCCCGCTTCTTCCAATGTTATTTTCTAATATATATTTACTTTAGACGTTAGCACATTCATAAGAAAAAAACTTTTTTTATAAATTAAATTCCGTAAATATAACATTCTTTCAGTAAATAAATTGTCTTGGGGGGGGGGAATTCTTTTCCACATTTTTTATCAGTAAAAAAAAAAATCATTAATTTTCATGGATTAATTTTAATAATTAAAAATAATTTGATCAAATTCACTATCAAACAGTATTACTGGTATGACTCTAAAATCAAGCAACTACCTGATAATGAAACTTCTGGAACTGTTACTGTTTGAAATAGTAACAAAAGAATCAACCAATTAATTGAATTTAGTGAATAAATTGTCTTGGAAAAAAAAAAGAGTAATCATTTTCCACATTTTTGTCAGTAAATTAAAATAAAATCATTAATTTTCATGGATTAATTTTAATAATTAAAAATAATTTGATCAAATTCACTATAAAACAGTATTACTGGTATGACTCAAAAATCAAGCAATTAGCTGATAATGAACCTTCTGGAACTTTTACTGCTTGAAATAATTACATAAGAATCAACAATTAATTAATTTATTGAATAAATTGTCTTGGGAAAAAAAAGAGTAATCATTTTCCACATTTTTGTCAGTAAAAAAAAACCCCTTAATTTTCATGGATTAATTTTAATAATTAAAAATAATTTGATCAAATTCTTTATCAAACAGTATTACTGGT
>JAPMOR010120142.1:63136-82218 GCA_026543865.1 Argiope aurantia
GAAATAATAAATTACAAATGTTATATAAAAATTATTATTGTAGGACCGTTTAACGTATTCCATTAGATGAATAATTTATGTTCCATTATAAGCAATTACTTATACTTATTTAATAGTGACTTTAATCATTTTAACACGAACATTTTAGAAATCATTTTGAATCAATTATTATGAATTTTCAACCAGTCCTTAAACTGTAAATGAGAAAAAATTGAAGAGGTGACCTTAATACACACAGAAACACACACAAAAAAAATTAACATGAGGTTTCAAAACCCAACTTCTTATCACAGAATGTTCTTTTGGGACACGCCATTTGAGATGACTTTATCCAAACTCCTATCGTATTACATTACAAAAGTTATTTTATCTTTTAATCTTATCTTTTCAACAGGTTGACGACTGGGCAATATTTTGATAAAATGCTTGTGGCAAACAACTTCTATTAAACTAGAATAAATATTATTAATAGTGATTTAATAACAAACGATTTTTACTTTCTTTAAAGTAATTTTTTAATTAAGTATAGACAGGTGTTTCCTTTAATTAGAAGGTAGCTACTATCCATTAAAATGCTTAATGAAAATCACGGTTTTATATTTTAGAATTTTTAACAAATTTCTAGAATTTTAAAAGGTAGTCATAAAACATTTTTTTCATAGAATCCTTCAAAATTAATATAATTACTTTTCGATTAAGAAAATTATCCACAGTTATTTCTCAAAGCAGCATCTTTGATAAAAGGCATACATATACAAGTTTAAATGTACATTTTACATCCAGCATGGAGTTATTATATCTAATAGTAGCATTCTAATAAAGAATGCTAGCTTATATTAAGCTTAACACCTCAGGTCTAGAAATAAGCGACTTAATACATCACATACTATCACAGGCTTATAAAGAATAGAATACAATGATAAAAAAAAAGTAATTAGACGATAATACTAAATCAAATAATATTAAAACATCCCAGATCAAATGAAGAAAAATAAGAACGCACCGGATATATAACTATTATACAGTCCAGTTATAAAAATATTTATATTGTTTCTTTATTTATTTTCATTTTTAATATTAATCTGACTGATCCTTTATCTATTTAAAACATTATTAATAAAATAATTTCAAACTAAAATAAGCCGTAAAACAGAATGCTTCTTTCCAAAAACTATATTCTAAAAGAATTTGTTTAATATTTAATTTAATAAAATTATTAAAAAATGGTATAAATTTTTCAAAGGTAGTTCATCACTACAACAGTAATGAATTATCAGCTAGACCATACTTTCATCAGTTCTACGCCCCCCCCCCCCGCCACCACGAATCAAAAATAAAATTAGTAAAAATAAAACAAAGAGAATTATTTTGATAGTAGATATTTATAATTCAATAAAATCATTAGCTATGGCTTCATTTTAATGGAAATTTCGTATTTTTTTAAAATTTAAAACAATTTGTTTACAGCTTTATAGAAGAGCTTTTTATTCCCAAATTCCATGGATCTGCAATGAGTCGACGTCATTTAATCGATATTTACACATTATTATATAAAATAAAAATATGTAGATAAATTGTATGTAAAATAGGGATCCTAATTATCTTTTTAATCTATTATACATTTTAAAAAATATATATTCATCGTTTCAATAATTCTTAAATAGTTAATCAATTAACATCGGGTTTCATTAAAATTAAGTTTGCAAAATTTACATCTACGATATTTAAGAAATTAACTATCCGAATAATAATTTAAGTGTCATTCATAATTAAATTAATTTTTTTAATTATTCTTCCCATTTTCTATACATTTTATTCCACTTTTCTAAAGCAACCTCCACCTCTTGACATTGAATTTTCCCATGAAAATGACAAACGCAATCTGAGCACAGCGAACCTCAATCTCTGGCGCACTCCAGTTTTGGCAATGATGCCAATCTTGTTTTTCAGAATTCCACTCGCCTAAAGTCAAGGCCGGTCAGTAAGCTCACGTAAATCTCGACGGTAAGAAACATCTGCGAAGAAATTTACAAATAGTCTGCTTTGTTTATGGGTCAATACTAAGAAAAATTATTTGACTTTGAAAGATAAGCTTCCAAAAATAAATGGATCCCTATTAACAGAATATTTAAATAACTTCACAGTATTCACTCTTTAATCAAAAACAATAGTCTACTAAGAATTATGATAAACGAGAAGATGCTATGCAAGCCTTTCAAAACATACAATCAGTCCATTTTGAACAAGTAAGATATAAAAATCTATTCAGAAAAATGTAAACAAATAAAAAATTTACGAATAATATGTATAAATTTAAACACATATTATTAAGAATACAATTAATATGCATTACCTTAAAATTAATATTAAATTTAATTTGTAATTAACACCATATCTGCTGCTAAATTAATTAGGTTATATAATGAATATATAATATAATTTAAATATTTAGGTTATCTTATTTGCATCCTGAAAAAAATGCATTAATTAATTATTATTATTAAAATTATTTTGAAAATAATATTGATTTCATGGCATGAAGATTTATATTTACTGTATACTAAAATCCAATAACCTTCTATGAACAAAGCATGCCATTATTACATTATATTATTAAATATGTATTATTAAAAAGTATCTCAGGTATTATAGAAACTTGACAACCCTATTTTCTGAATAATTAAAATATATTTAATCATATATGGTAAGTTGGAGATAAATAATTATGTATAATACTAACTGTAATGCATAAATGATATATATTAGTTGTTTTGCAATCATTTTAAATGCACGCAAAAAAAAAAAAAAAACCATTAAAGACTTAATTACAAACAAAAAAACTAAAATCCAATAACCTTCTATGAACAGAGCATGTCATTATTACATTATTTAATAATACAAGTATTTCAGGTATTATAGAAACTTGACAACCCTATTTCCTGAATAATTAAAATATATTTAATCATATATGCTAATTTGGAGATAAATAATTATGTATAATACTAACTGTAATGCATAAATGATATATATTAGTTATTTTGCAATCATTTTAAATGCACGCAAGAAAAACAAATTACAGATTTAATTGCAAACAAAAATAAACATTTAGTTTCTATTAATTATTCCTTCTACCCTCAAATATTAAATTATTGCTAACAAAAGAATCCAGAGCTCCCAGATACAGTAAATTTTTATTCATTGAGGTAATTTTTCCATAATATTTCGATATAAAAAAAATCAGAAATAGGTTTCTAATTTTAATATTAAAAAAACAAACAAATTGTGACCAATTAAAATTTTTTTTAAAAAAGTGCGCGTTTGCGAAGTGTATGAGAAATAATACATGCAGGTTAATACAAGTTTTGAAGAGTGTCTGGGCACAATGATAATTATCTCATTTTTAACTTTCTGCAGTTAAAATTAACTCAATTACAACTTGCTACCGATTAAACTAATTAACATCTATAAAAGGTAATAAGAATAAAAAATTTTTAAGAACCACGTGCAAACAGGAGTACAACCACGTGCAAACAAGGGTAATTTTTACAAATTTTCAGGAAAGGGGGAAAAAAATCATTTGAAGAAAAAAAATTAAGACAACACGTTAAAAATTCTGAAATTTCATTACAATAAAAAGTATTGTTAATAACATATCTAAAAAGAATATAGTAAGAAGAGCTGAAATAGGAAGAATTTATATATAGAACGCCAAGAAAAAAACATTCTACGCAAAACCACGTGTTTAGCCTGCGAGAATCTAAACAAAGTGTTTGTTTATCTCCGTTGCAAAAGAATATCTTTTAAAAATTATTTAATAAAACGTTCACTTACCAGAAAACGAAGTCGGCGTAACTAGTGATCACTTAAATCCAAAATCCACATAGTAAGAACCTTTTGAATATCAAAATAACACAACACAACACAACAACTTCAACAGCCAAGTTCTAGCGATCACGTTTAAGAGCGGAGTAGTAACTGAGTCACGTAGCGTAGCGCCAGCTTTCTACTCGCAGTGATGATGACCTCACTTTTATCTGCGCCAATGAGCTGAAAGCTCAAACCGATTGGCCGAGTGTCAGTCCATTCTGGTCCACTCAGGGGCCCATCTATATGGGGGGAATGGGGAATATGAACACCATCAATTATTGATGACCAATGCTACATGGAATTCTTTCACCTGCTGGCCTAAACTCATGCCTCCCCTCAGTGGCCGATTGGCCCAGTGTCAGTCCATTCTGATCCACTCAGGGGCCCATCTAAATAGGGGGGGGGGGATGAGGATTATGAAGACCATCAATCATCTCCCCTCAGTGGCGATTTGAGACATTTTGGGACCTTAGCAAATTAATCTAATTTCACAGTTTTAATCTAACCTACATATTAATGATTCCTTTTATGTAAATTTTTTTTATTATTTTAATAAGCTTCTGAAAATGTATATTTATTTATTATGACTCAAGACTGCGCGACATCCGAGTTTGTGCATGATATCATTGAAGCAAGCGTTTGGTGTTAATTAAGGTCGGTAATAATTAAGTGAACGTAATGAAACAAATAAGAACTTGACCAATTATATTTGAGGTAGTGTTGATTTTACCCTAGTATTTAATAACTCACGGAATATGTATTTACATCTTAATGTAATGACACATAATCTTTAAACATTTTTTTTTTAATCATTTGGTTTGCACCCCTCTCCTTTCTTCTGAGTTAAGTTGGCTTATCAGATTACCATCTGGACTCAAGGTATTGCCTCTCCTGGGACCAGAACCAGATTAAAAGATTACTTTAGCAATACGGGGTCTGTTCTCTCTTTTAAACTTTCAGCTTCCAAAAAAATTATAAAAAAATTTTAAAAAATTATTTTCAATCAGTTTCTATTTTTATTTTCATATAAGCAGTTCTTAAATAATAAATGTAATGACAAAATGAACTGAAGAAATGTTTAATATCAGTAATAAGGCGTTGTTTTTCAGAAATATCGGATTTCAAAAAGATATACAACTCGCAATAGTAAAACTATCATAAAGATTCTGTTGAGGAACTAAGACGAAATTAAAAATGTAGCATTGAAAGAAGAGTTTAAGGTCCTACCACACCAACATGATCATCAAGTGAAAACAAATTGTTGATAAAAATTTATTATGTAAGCTTATAGTAACCCACTGATCCCAACTTTCATCTTTTTCTTCTTCTTTCACATTTTATAATTAAAATCTAGTTTTCATTATGAATTGTATTGTACTTTAAAAGCATCTCTTCTTTTTAACACAACCTACTATAAAATTTGCCAGGGTTGTTGACTTGAAAGTCAGAAAAGTCCTTTTTATCTACAAGCGAATTTGAAATATATCTCTAAGAGTAATATCCTGAACTTCAAAAGATACTCGCGGATTCCTAAACACATAAAACCGAGATTTCGACTGTAATTTGATTACACTAGAGTAAATGAAATTTGCAAACCAAATGAAAGCACACTTTAAATCGCTTAAAAAAAACACCCAAAATTTCTTTTTGAAAATGTTAAAACACTTTTAAATTCGTAATTATCGATAATAATTGCTTAATAAACATTTATACTAAAATTGATTCTTTAAGCTTTAATTAACCATTATTTGAAGTTGTATATGCAATTGAACTAATACACACATTTTTCATCAAATCTGAACTGGGAGAAGGTATGAATGGTGGTTAATCCTAAAACCCTTCACTTTCTGATAAATCTCCAATTTTTATTCTAGAATAATCAGCTATAAGTGGACAAAATTCGAAATATTACGCAACGAAAAGTAAATGAAGTAAAATAATTAGAATAATTAAATCATAATTAATTGCACAGCAGAAGTTGATAAAACTGTAACCTATTAAGTGTGGAAAGGGGTTAGATGTACTTTTTTTTTCGGAAGCACAGAAAAATCAAGAGGAGGGCGTGTTTCGGGCAGTAACGGAAATGTTGGCGGAAAATGTAATGAAAGCATTTTTCCATTTAATACTTTTAAGATTTTAAATATTTCGCGCCCATTTTTCGTTAAATTTATCAACAATTTTTATCAAATTTGCAAAATTCTATCGAAAATATGAACATTATAGAAACCAAGAGTAAAAGAAATGATTGAAATATCTGCACACTTGAATTAATATCTGCTAAAACATGCATAAGTTATTCATAGATAATTAATCATACCAAATTGTTTGAAATGGCAGGAATTTCTATTCAAATACTCAGAGATAATATAAAAGAAAATTATTAAGGCTATTTAAATGGTGAAAAAAACCCAACTTTTTAGTACATGCATAATATGCAGGATTGCATATCACATTTATACGCAAAAAAAAAAGGGGAGGGGGTAAGAAAAGAAAAAGAAATACAGATGCTGAAAGATAATTCCCATTTAAGTATTTCAAACATTCATAGATAATGCATGAGAAAGTTATATGAACTAATACCCATTTGCATTCCAATAAAAACAATAACGACAATAATCAACTATTGTCGAAAATTTCTTCTTAACTATATCATAACACATGAAGATATGATATGACTTTTTAAAATTAAATGCACACTTATATTTCATTAACAGGAAAAAAGCAATTTTCGCGGCTAAAAATAATACAAAATATCAGCCTTTATAAAAATATCTATACTAAAATATCAGCCAGAAATATAAATAATATCAGCTTTTCATCGATAATACCATCGTCGCAAATACAAATCAATAGTTTTACGTTTAATCACAAGGGCGGGGAAAGGAATATTATATAAGAATTAAACATTTGAATTCCATCTATTAAGATATTATTAAACAAAGCAAAGATATAGAAACAAAACAAAACAAAGCGGGTCTCCATGGCCAAACATGGCGGACGCTATCAACTCAGCATTTTTCTCGAAGGTGGAAAGGATGGAAGAGGACATCTGGATTCACCTGTTCAGGTGGAATCACACGCAGCTTCTGGAAAGCTATTTTATAAACAATGAGCGTTCTCTTTTGCGCGAAATGAAGCACTTCCTTTGAAAAGAGAGCTAAATTTGGTTTTCAGTGAGTGACAGAATAACTGCTGGAGATTCGTCTCAAAAGCACAATACAGCTTGACAAAACTTTAATCACCAGCTTCGATTTTATAAACATTTAATTACATCCAGATAAGATGATTACTTATTGTTATTATTACTGACGATGAACTAGATTCTATAATAAAGCTCCGTTTCCAAGAAATTCATAACTACTATCGATTCAATACGTTATTATTTTCAAATCTGAAAATTATTTGTTCCCATTGACAAAATCTAACATTACGTGGAAAATTTTATTTCCATTATTTCCATTTTTTAATATATTACCACTGTCTCAAAGAGATGACCCAGAATCACAACAAGATAGATATTTGATTATATTGCAATATAATTCTGAGTCTAGGTTAAATTTGTGCAAAAGGTAAAATGGCTGATAGTATCTTGGTGAACTCGATAATTTAAAAAAAATCCAAACTAATTAATTTGCTATGGGTTGATATATTTAGTTTAGTTTAGTTATATTAATGTCCCGTTTGAAGCAACACTAGGGCTATTTTGGGACGGACCTCGTAATTTTGAACCGCGGTCAGATGACGAGGACGACACCTGAGCTGGCACCCCCCCTTTCCACATCACACCACACCAGCGGGAGGACGTTTGGTCAAGACGGCAACAGACCCCCTTACACGACGGTTCTTCGGTGGAATCGGGTCTCGAACCTGAACCCTCCGGTTGATATATTTAGTCTATGCCATCAAATTACATAAACTTCTTTACGCAAACGAACTAAGGGAATTCTTTTTTTAGCAATACTAAAAAACCTTGATATTTAACATTATTGTGACTTCATTTGATATGTTTAAAAATAACTGGATTACAATTTATTTTCAACTACTGTAAAGTATGTACATACGACAGCATGGTATTTCATAAACACATATTTATGTGTTCATTAGCAATTTGTCGCTGGTGATTTCCTATACTATTTTTTCTTATGGAAAATGACTTCGGTAACTACTGGGTGAAGAAGGGGTGGGTGTTTCTACTGCTATTGCAAAATTAAAAAAGAATCTTTTGATTTCTACGATACAGCTGAATGAACAACTGACGAAACATAGTTATTTTCCTAAGGTAAAAAACGAATTTTGCTTATAACATATTAATTTTATATTATTTACATTTGTATACTAACATTATCTATTAAAAATGTATTGCGTAAATATATTAAATATTTAACTTAAAATATATAACACTTCTCAAAAACAGGAAGGTAATGGCATTCATAAAAGCTTATATAAAATACGTATATTTCATAAAATAAGACAGAGAAATGCGTTTGCAAAATCGTTACCATTTCCGGCTTGCACTTCGTTTTCTTCATTTTACGTTACGTTTTAATTTTTTGCCATTTTGAATAAAAAGAATAAATATTATATTTTCTAAATTCATCAAAAGTGATGGCTCAGCTCTTCGAAATATAAAATGAAATAAAATATTTACAAAAATAATAATGAAGTCGACAAACATACATTAAACATTTATCTCAAATTAATCAGCAATTCGAAAATGTAAACAAACATCTAAAATATGAAATTGATTATTTTTACATTTTCCTCTTTTGTATCAAATGCGTGTTATCACAAAGACGGCCGGCCATATGTAATAAAAAGTAATAACTTTTTATTTAAAGGAATTTATAAATATTAAGAAGGTGGAGGGCGGGGAGAGAAGAAAGAAAAAATAAATAAGAAATGTAGGAAATTGACTTTATTACGTCCTTCCGGAAAAACAGTGTTTGGATCCCCTTCTTTCTTTAAATTGCTAATTCAATTAGAACGTGAAACTATCGATAACATACAAATCATTTGGTGAAGGTGGGGGGAGGCGGGGATGTGTAACGCGCTTGGGTTTTTATGATCGTCATTCTATTTTCAAAATATTATTATTTACGCTCGTGTTAGCATTGTGAAGCATTGTTTACACTAGACTAAGTGGAAATGTTTGATCAAGTTACCACTCCAATAGGCGAGCGCGCTAATAAAACCGAAAAGGAAAAATAAGACGCATACACATAAAAGTACAGAACTAATACACCATTGCGACTGTTATATCAGATGAGCCAGACTCAATTAATAACAACCGTTTCCCAGACGCAGAGACTATAAATGAACAAAATGATTCATTCAGTCGCTATTATGAGACATTGCACTATATTAAATAAAAGATTCGAAGCATCACAACAATTCGTAAATCTTCGCCAGGTAATTCTATTTACGTTTTATTTCTAAATACGCAAGCAATAATTTAAAATTATCTAGGAAAACATTACTATTTTTTTTAAAAAAATATCTGTGGGCAATATTGTTTCCTTCTCTTTCTTTTTATCAGTGTGTTTTAACCAAAAAGATTAATTCGGTCTTATATAACAGAGATTTAATTCTAGTTGGGCATTAAACTTCAGAATTCTGAAAAGGCGATAGTTAACAAAGTTCAAACAATAGAATTAAAAGCATTTTTTTTAAAAAAACAAAAGTAAAAACTCCAGTAAAAAATAGATGCTTTATTATTTTTTTCACTTGTTCGGTCACAGACGATTGCGTATGTTCCTTATTATTTTTTTTCAACAAATACATGAATAATTTATGTATGTTCATCTAACTATCATCCGAAATATTTTTGGAATGACATGTCACTTAATTCACCACTGACCACAAAATGAAACACCCTGCGGCTTGAAACCACATAAAGTAATATTAAGCAACCGGAAGAACATTTTAATGTTACAATAAATAAATAAAAAAAATCTTGTTGGAGATTCATTACTAAAATTTACTACAACACTAAATTCAACTAACTTTCATGCTGTGTTTGGCACCTTATAATTAATTACACTCAGCCTCAAGCTTATGAAAACATGAGAAGCGTATTTTCACCTCGTTATTTCAAAACAATTTTACTACCACGAGAAGAAATTTACAAGAAAGTAAATAGAAAGAATGATATGGAACAAAGAAATAAATCTATATGATCATCACATTAAAATCTTTCATTCGTATCGAAACTTTGGAAGAAATCCGCCATGAGTCCACCATGAAAGCTACCGCACAACCAGCTGGAGTTGTCTCCCCCAAACTTTCGTGCATACTCTCTAATAAAGGCGCTATCCCATAGAACGCCTTGCATGGTATTGGCATATAATAGATGCGAAATATTAACCTCTGACGTGAACAGCAATTTTACTCAATCTATTTTGAAAGATTTGGCGAGTTTTTGAACATTAATCCTTGGCATGTTAGGGCCGCGGTGGCCTGGTGGTAAGGTCTCGGCTTCGGAACCGGAGGGTTTCAGATTCGAGACCCGATTCCACCGAAGAACCGTCGTGTAAGGGGGTCTATTGCACGTGAAATCCGTTCTGACCAAACGTCCTCCCGCTGGTGTGGAGAGGGGGGTGCCAGCTCAGGTGTCGTCCTCGTCATCTGACCGCGGTTCAAAATGACGAAGTCCGTCCCTTAGTCCAAGTGTTGCTTCAAACGGGACGTTAATATAACTAAACTAAACCTTGGCTTGTCGTTAATAGTATCTGAGAATCGAATTTATGTTTTAAACACGTTTTTTCCCAGTCGAGTATAACAAAAATTTGACATTGAATTACAACTGTAGTCACAAAACAACATAACAAATTTGACATATTTAAGTCATTACGTTTTTGACTAATAGCGTTTACATGTTTCTGACAGTACAGACCGATAGGTATTTAGACCCTTTGTTAGATTTCGCCCAATATTTAATAGGTGTCAACACTACAGATGTTAAATCTGAGTAACCGAAATTTATCCATTATCCTTTTTGCAATTATCGTGTTACAGCCGCTCAGGCAGACTTAGAATGATCAGATTCCGCTCAAAATTTGATAGAAATCTATTTCATTTGGTGTAAAGACCATATACCAAATTTCACCCGTCTAGCTCTTAATGTTTTTGTGTTATCATTCCCACAGACATGCAAACTTAATAGCAAAAATGTGTCTTTCGAATTCAGAGACGTGGAGATAAGTGAAAATCTCGAGTTTGAAATTTAGTCCATTACACTATTTTCTATATACTTCGCGTACAAAAAAGTAAAAACGCTAAGAGACGATTAAAGAAAAATCGTTTATGTTGTCCTGAAACCCAAAATGGTGATCTGTGTTAAATTTTTAATTTAATCGGTCAAGAACAAGACATCAAAACGCACGATAGCTTGGCATTCTTACACTATAAATTTTTCCACAAACTAACAGTGTTGTGGATGTAAATGAAAAAAAAAAAAAATCGCGAGAAGAACCCATTAACTGATTTAATACGGCAGACGTTCAACCATTCTATTTCCACACGACAGATGAAGATTCTGCTTATATACAAAGTGACTGAAGAAGACGACCTTCAAGTCCATCAGGAAATAACATTTCCTCAGAAGACTCCGTGACCTTTCTCTTATTTACAATAAACCCAAATCGGAAAGCAATTTTTATTTATTATGTTTCCCGTTAGTTACATACGCTGTGTTTTCTCTTAACGTTGTTTAACAGCAAGGAAAGAAAAAAAAAGAAGACACATTTGCAGAAGACTTGTTTATTTTCCAAACATGGAAACTGCATTTTTACCCAACTGCAATATCCAACCAAAAATTGTGATTTCTATTTATAAAGTCACGACAAGTAAAATATTAATATGATACTGTAATTATTTAAAAATAATTATAAAATGGTGGTAATATGTACCCAAAACTCCGTCTCATACTTTCGAATGATGGCGTTATCTTAGAACCCCCCCTGCATGACTTTGGCGTGAATTTCGCATTTTTACGGAATCTAACGCGTTATGCTTGGCGAATTTTTAGCGATTAATCCATAGTAGGCGGTTAAGAGTATTCGAAAATAGAATTCGTGTTTTTTTCCAAACAGAGTAAAAGCAATGTATAGACCGACAGACGTTCAACCCCTTATTGGATTTGGCTCCAAATTTGACAGCTTGCAGCATAGATATTAGATCTAGCATCAAATTTTATCCATCAGGCTCTCTTCTTTCTGAAGATATCGAGTTAATTTATATACGAACAGCCGCCCTCAGAATGGATTTTGCTCAACATTTCATCCGTCTAGCTCAAAGCGTTTTTGAGTTCTTTTTCTAACAGACAGACATAATGCCAATAATGCATTTTCGGAACTCAGAATCTCAAGTCTAAAACGTGGAGATTCTTCAAAAATCATGAGTTCGGATTTTTTAACAATTACAATACTGTGGCCTGGTGGTACGGTCTCGGCTTCGGAACTGGAGGGTTTCAGGTTCGACACGCGATTCCACCGAAGAACCGTGGTGTAAGGAGGTCAGTTGCACGTTAAATCCGTCCTGACCAAACGTCCTCCCGCTGGTGTGGTGTGGTGTGGAGAGGGGGGTGCCAGCTCAGGTGTCGTCCTCGTCATCTGACCGCGGTTCAAAATTACGAGGTCCGTCCCAAAATAGCCCACGTGTTGCTTTAAACGGGACGTTAATATACCTAAACCTCACGAGAAAGTAAAAATTGCGATTTCTAGAAATAAATCACTTCAAATTAAATTTTAGTATGATATTGTAAAAATTTATGAATAATTATAAGATATAAAAGTTTGCTATTAGCTTTATTTCCTAGTTTCGTCCATAGCAGATCCAAAACTATTTATTTATCATTATAAACGCGTTATTGAATTTTTCCTCAGACTTGTTATACTTGATATTTTTAATAATATTTCTTTTTATTATACTTCATCAAAACTCTTACTGGAATAAAATGGACTTTCCCATTTCACTTCAAGTTTTCTCTTAATCCTTTCCTTCTTTCCACTAAGCATCTTTAGAAATAATTACCTATGAAAACCGAAAATGGCACAGGGGGATATGCAAATTGGCACGTTAAGTGGCATAAACAAATATCAAGACGTTGCTATTAAACTTCGTTGCAATCCCACAGTTACCAAATTTGACACGTAATTACTTCTTGGATAGTAGGCGTTCAATAAGAAAAGGTTTTTCAAAATGTTTATTAGATTTTTAATTAACTATATATTATGTGAAATGTTAATGTTTTTCTTTAATTTCGTAATTAAGAGAATATTAGTACAAAGAAACAATTTTAAGAAACCTGATTTTAATAATAAGCTTTTCAATTTTACTGATTTTGTTTGTATTTTGCTTTTTGAAAACAGAATATAAATATTGATCTAGAAGTGAAAAAAAAATCCGTGACATATCTGATTGTTTTATTTTATAAGCTTATTATGAATCGTAAAAAAAAAATCAGCCAATCATAAAAAAAAATGCACTGAGAACACATGACTTTTAACATCATCAACAGGTGGAAGAAACCCATCTGGATCGGTGAGCAATAAATTATTCATATCAAATATAAATATTTTCTTTTTATGAGAGAGAGAGAAAGGTACTTAAAAAAAAAGTCCGCGGTTATGAGAGAATTCGATTAAGTACCGTGTAGAACCGGACTTAACTGAACTTACTCCCTATACGACCTTCTCTGGAATGCAAAACATTTCCCCGACACTTTCATTCCTTTATTTATTTACTTCTTCCTATTTAAAGCACATTAGACAGATATATAAAAAGGAAAATAAAACGAGCAGATAAAGTAATAATGATGTTTGAATAAACCGAAAAAAGTTGTTGAGTTGGGCATTTATAAAAATTTAAATTGTTAAATATCATTTGCTCTCAAGTAATATTCCAGAAAAAAGATATTTGAAGCCATTTTTACAGTGAATATACCACAAAAGGATTCGATTGGTAGAGTTTCAAAAACTGGCCAAAAGAAAAGCCACTCTTTTGGACGTGTTTAATTATAACAAAAATAAAGACTTTATATTTATTTGCATATTAATAAAGCGCGGAATGAAATTAGAAAGGCAAATACAAAATGCATATTAGTTTAAGTTATATTAACGTCCCGTTTTAAAGCAACACTAGGGCTATGGCTTCGTTTCCAGAGCACCAGACCCGCTTAAACGACGGTTTTTCGGTGAAATTGGCTTTCCAACTCAAAACCCTTCGGTTCCGAAGCCGATACCTTACTACCAGCCTACCGCGGTCTAAAATACGCATTCGATTTCCTTAAAAAAATATTCGCCTAATTAAAAAATTTTTCGATATTAAAATTGTGTCCGTATTAAACACGACTGGCGTACTTACTTTAATTACTAAGGAAGAGTAATTAAAAGTTCTGTGGACTTTTGCAAATGCGATGAAAATAAATAAATTCTTATTTAAATATCCTTATAAAAAGTTTATCCAAAGCATTGCAAAGAGTGCCGTCCACAGTCGTTTAATTCACAGCCATTTGAACGCAATTAGAAACCAATTCCAAATTTTAAAAATATGTTTTATAAAAGAATACAGAAAAAAATAGCCGCATTTAAAAAAATAATTAATAATCACGAAGTCATTTACTAAAGCAAACTGGATTTGATTTAGACAGCCTGCAGTACTGAACACAAAATCTACAAAATAGTGGTTGGTTCCCGATCGCTTCACTGTGTCTCTTCTCGAGTTCAAATTTGGTATAAATTGTTTTTATTACAGTACATTACACTAAGATTTAAACTTTGATATACAAAACACTACCGAAATGCTAATAAAAGTCAGGTTTTAGTTTTAAGAAAGAAAATCTTAGAATTTGATAATTACTAGGTGTTTTCTTTTCTTCTAATTCTGTAGACATTTCCGCGGGGCTCACTATTCTAAGTACATTAACTATAAAAAAGGGGGAGACAATTAAAATAATAAAAATAACGTTTATTAATCTAAAAAAATAATATACAATTAAAAAATAAGTAGAAACAAAAATATTATATATACAAAATATTGTAAATAAAAAGAAAACATAAAAATAGTTTTTGAAATATCAATTGATTACATTTAACATAATAAAATGGTCGTAAATATTCGAGACTGCTTTATATGATATTTTATTAATATCCCACAGTTACGTAATGAAGGGGGTGGGGGGAGGTTATGAAAAACGCAAATATAAGGTCTAACTTTAATTCTAAATAATTTTAATTATCAGATGCAAGGTTTGGGGAGACATTTGTGGGGTAGAAAATATTTCAATGAAAATTTTAGTTTTATACATATCGATATAAAATGGTTCACATTAAAATAAAAGTGTTACGTAAAGGGGAATTATTTCGATGTCAATGACAATATAACAAATAACAATATAACAATAAAATATAACAAACCTTGTTATACGACGCAACAGTTTTTTTGTGTTTTTTTCTATGAGTGTAAAACAAATGAAATACTTTCATTAAAGGCTACACGCATGCTATTTATTAAATTTAACTTCTTCAATTCTATAATTTAGCGATTGTATGGAAATAACTGAGCTAATCTCTGGTATTTTACATGTTTTTTGAATCTGAGTTTCAGTGATGTTTCGGATAATCCAAGCTTCCGTTAATTTGAATTTAATTAACCGGGTTTTTTACTATATTGAAAGACAGAGTAGAAAGATAAGAAACCGTGTTCAATTCGGGTCAATTAGGCATGGTTCAAGATTTAATGTAGATTGATTCTGATCGTCCTACAATAGCATCTGTTTAAATCGGAATGAGAGGAAACCTTCTAAAAGATTAATTTGGAGCAGACTGGCGTGATCGAAGAATTGATCTAAAAAAGTAATTATTAAAAAAAAAAATCTAAAATCGTTTAAACGCTCTCGTATTATGAATGAAGGCTTCGCGAAATTTTTCAACCACAATATGAAGATACGATTATAGGAAGATTATTGCCATGCCATTATTTCAAGTCTTTGGTTTTCAAGTTGAAAGCAATGAATGCTATTCTAAGAGTTTGTTAATTATTCAACACTAGCGAAATTTCATGGAACTTCAAACAATCCATTTATATCGTTTTGGGGGGGAGGAGAGAAGGATTGCCCCTTGCTTTTTTTTTTTCAAAAAAAATGCAAGGTTTTTATTAAAAAAACCTCTAAAAATACATTATTCAGTTAATAACTATTTATATGTTTCCATTTTTCAATCATTAATTTCGATATAATAATAATGGTGGACGATCCTCTTATTTCCCTTTCTTTACTTTGTACTTTATTATCTGCATGCAGCAATATTTATAAAATTGGAATTTATACAATGGAGCAAAACAAGTTGGAAATCCATTTGAAACTCATTCTCAAAGTATATTATTTAAATAGCAACATTAAAAAAATTGTAACACGAATCTAGCTTAGTATCAATATATATATATATGTTTTGAAATGATGTGCAAAAGATTAATGTTAACTATATTACACAGATATACATTTATTATTATATTTTGTTTATTATTCGTTATTAAACGGCAACGGCAAATCCGTGATATTTCGGAGTTCCCCGAGTACCTCTACTTCACAATTTCGAATAGCAATAATAATTTATAAGTTTGAGGGAAAGATTGAAATTAATTGAAACTAGTTTGAACGAACGCAGAAAGCTCTAACATCATGAAATTAGGTATAATTATTTAATTAATCGTTACGATCTCATTCTTAATAGAGAAATAATATTATAATTATTTATGGGTCAAAAGAGAGCTTTAATGGATTTACGTTACACATGCTTTACTATAGGGACGGATTTAATTAACTATTTTGATTATTATTATTATTATTTTTGAAAAAATCCTCAAAATTTTATCGAGCTATCTAAGACCGATTTTGTAGAAACTTTAGACCAAGAGATTGGTCTTTTTAATTCTCTGCTTCTTTCTGCCTTTAGCTGTGATCTGCTTTGAACAGAACAACAATTGTCAATACAGCAGATGGAATGCATTCATAGATATTCTATGCACCAAGTTCTTAGTAAGAAGGGGTGTGTCAATCAAGAATCGTTGTAGGTTTGTTATGTACAATTGAGGCCCATTATCCTCGCCTGCATTTTTGAAGATAAGAAAGTTGGACGGAATAGCAGAAAGCAATGAGAACCTAAAATGAAGCGATTCCTTCGGAGACAAGAGATCCGCCCCTTAAAGAGCGGAACTAAATAGGAACCACGCGTGTGGCAGGCCGTCAGATGTCAAATGTGACAATATGGTCAACTGATTCCTGTGAACAAAAAAATCTAGAAAATTCTTACATTCTTTTGGGAAAAGATATCGCTGGTAAAAGTATCTCACATTTAAAAGTACCCTCTTAGGTAATAAATCTGCACACCTTTTGCTGTCATGTCAAAGCAACAAATGGACATTTTTCAAGCACCTGTTAATCCCAAGATTCCTACAGGTGTTATTGTTCGACAACAATGCGGGAGGGGTAAAGGAAGTAGGGCTATAATTCGGGAGGCGCAGGTGGAATGTTTTTACCCTTGTATTCCCCGTAAAAACTTCGTCTACTCAAACTCATTGGGACCGAATGACGGTTAAACCCGATTAAAGGAATTAAAATTTTAAATCATTATTTTCTCTCGACAGAATTTTCTGAAATCCTTTATTTACAGTAATAAAAATCAATTCGGAAGTATTACGACGCACATCACATAAATATGTCCTCATTAATTATCAAACTTCATTTCAGGATTCACGAATTTTAAAGATTTTAGCCATTTTCTTTGCATCCCTTCTCTCCGTATGATTCTTTAGAGGCCAATTTCTTAAAAGAATGTTATTTTATGCGCTCAATAACGCGAAACTGCCGGCGTTGTTTTGCTCTGAAGATGCATTGTAATCATTGTTAAAGTGCTTTTGAAGATAAATGTATTTTTCTTCATTTCCTAAATAACTTTTTGATTTATGAGACTCCAGTTATCAGCTTCTTATAAGCTTAGCATCTAGAAAATCGTCTCCTCTTTTCTCAAATATATATATTAACTATTTGATTTTCTGAGGTTTAAATTGTTACGCAAAATTCGTTGTCGTAAATTAAATAAATAAATATTAATGTCATTTCAGAATTGTTTTCAACTGATTGAAGCCTCTGTGGTGGAAAATTTGTTGAGTAAATGAGTGGCAGCACTAAAAATTCTTCGGTTTAAGCTTATTTCCTTTATTATTAACTGCTAGTAATAATATCGGATTATTTGAATTGTTGAGGTGTAAGGAAAGTGCCACACATGTCGATATACAAGCTACGGCTAATTAATTTATCGCACAAGAAACTAAAAATTATATGCGATTAAATCGGTCTCAATAAATATGTTTAGTTTAGTTTAGTTATATTAACGTCCCGTTTGAAGCAACACTAGGGCTATTTTTTGGGACGGACCTCGTCATTTTGAACCACGGTCAGATGACGAGGACGACACCTGAGCTGGCACCCCCCTCTCCACACCACACCACACCACACCAGCGGGAGGACGTTTGGTCAGGACGGATTTAACGTGCAACAGACCCCCTTACACGACGGTTCATCGGTGGAATCGGGTCTCGAACATGAAACCCTCGGGTTCCGAAGCCAAGACCTTACCACCAGGCCACCGCGGCCCCGTCTCAATAAATATAGTTTTATTTTAATTACAATTAAAAGTCACCGCCTACTCAATAACGGGACCGAATTCAACTATATTTTTCATGCTTATTAGAACTACTTTACCAAAATATATTTTTTTTAAATTTCTCTTTTATTTTAATGCAGATTTGACAAAACTTTCACTGGCCTTAAAATAGTGATTTAACCATACTTAAAGCTACGCTTAAGGCAATTGCTCCAAAGAAGACACTATTTCTTATATTTCAATATTTGTGAACGAAAATTGCAGCATTAATATAACAAATACTAATGTCTTTGTCGGTGGCTTTTAAAAATCGCCTGGTTCAGTTTATATTTGAAATTTAATTAAACGTAGACGGTACAGATTTTAGACGAAATATAGGAATATAATAATATTATTTTGATTTTGTAAAGTAACATTTTATACTAAAATAGTTTTATGTTTACATAAAAGGATCGTAGAAAACTTTCAAAAAAAATGTACAAATTTCCCTTCTAAGTAAAAATTTATTATAAAGTATTATTTGCTTCAGCATATTCCAGAGGAAACACACACTAA
>JAPMOR010120142.1:86486-117705 GCA_026543865.1 Argiope aurantia
TATTAAAATAGATTAATTAAAAGATAAATAAACATTAATATTCCTGTTCTTAAATAGATGAAGTCTTAATTAAACAAAATACTAAGTGATATACGATAAGTCAAAAACAAGTGATTATATTACGTCATTGTCAGAAATATTTGAATCCTACCAATAATTAAAAAAATAAAAAGGAAAGTAACAATGCTTCCTATATTAGCAATCCATTTTGAAGCAACGCAAGCTTTATTTTGCACCGTGGTCAGATGACGACGACGTTTAGATCAGCACTTCCGCGCCACTCCAGCGGAAGGATATTTCGCTCGCGGATTTAGCATGCTCAATTGCATGGAATCGAATTTTAAAAAATGAAACACTTCGCTCCTTAAACTGAGACTCTATCCCAGGTCACTTGCAGCCAAAATGAAAAATGTTAAATTCTGCTAAAACAACAAATTTTTCGAATTTGCTAGAGCTTTATCCCCCCCCCCTCCCCGAAAGAGAATCTTGGTAGTCAATTCATGAATCGTTTTTTTCTTTTTTTCTTTTTGTGTAAATGAATAGGTGATAGTTAGTTTTCTTTTTATTATTGAATATTTCATATATTACGAAATATTTCCTTTTTGAAGAAACATTTTAAAATAAATTCGCCTATTTCACTTCTTTTCATAAATTTATAGGCTGGAGACGATCATCACTCGAGTTCTAAAGACACATTTTTAGAATTAATGTCGGCCTGCAAACACAATAACAGAAAAAAAAAAACGAATCTAGAAAAAGGCAGTAATTTTTCAATAAAATTTTCACTCTGCAAAAAATCGATTTATAGGAAATCAATCGATTAGCCTGGTTATATCCATGTGAATGTTATAACTGAAAAATGCAAATAGCTAGATGAATAAAAATAAACATAAGATTTTATTATTAGAACTACATATTTTTATCAAATTTTACAACTAGTCCGTCAAAAAGTCTGTTTATCTGCGCAGATGTTAACATGACACCCCAAAAACGTAAGACACAGATAGTTAAATTTAGTATGTGATCCTTTCCCAATAATGTAGATTCTGTATCAAATTCTGAACCTAATAGATGGAAAAATTGCTACTAAAAACTGATCTCCACCCCCACCCCCTTTTATGAAGCATAAGATACAATATTTTGTACTGGATACGAGAAAGTTAAGTTAGAATACACTCTCATTGATTCTATGAATATTCGTAGTTTTAAATGACTTTTTTTTTGCATTACTTCTTTCCTTTTTCTAATAGAGATGTTATCTCAGAGAAGATTTCATATAGCATTGGTGTATAATAATTACGATATATTAACTTTTGGCATGAATTTAGCAATTTTATTGAATCTATCGTGGGAACTTCGGCGCATTATTTTGGCGATTAATCTGGTATAAGGTTAATATTAACCAAAAAAATCCAATTGTATTTTAGATGACTAAAACAAAAATTTGACACAAAACGCTTGCAATCACAAAACCACATACCGAATTTGATACACTTAAGCCATTGCGCCTTTTAAATCATCGCGTTTACATCAGTTTCTGAAAGTAGAGACCGACAGACGGTCAACTTTATTGGATTTAGCTGAAAATTTGATAACTGTCTACTGAATTTTATCCATCTAGCTCTCTTTGTTTTGTAGTCATTGTATTAACGTATGAAAGAAATCTATAAACTTGTCGTTAAGTAAAAATACCAAATTTCATTCATTTAGCTCAACCGAATCTTATTCATATAGCTCTCTTCATTTTGTAATGATCGAGTAAACCTGTATTCGAACAGTCGGACAGATAGACTTCCTCAAAAACGGATTTTACTCAAAATTTGACAGAAATCTGCAAATTTTGTGTGAAGACCGCACACCAAATTTCATCCGTCTAACTCGCAACGTTTCACAGTTATCTTTGTCACAAACAAATAGGCATAATGCCAAAACTGTATTTTTTGATTTCATGGAGGTCTAAAACGCGTAGGTTTGTTAAAATATCTAGTTGGAATTTTTTTATGCTTTGCTAATTTATAAAACTTCTTCGTATGCTAGAAAGTAAACAAACAAACAAAAAAAAAAAAAACAATCAGGCTGTGCGTAATAATGTTTAAGCCTATTTTCTTGACTGTTTGTCCCCACCTGATCACTACGGATTTTTGCAATATCCTAAAAATAACGTCTCGTTTTTCATGTGACGCTGTCACATAGACGATTTAATCTACAAAACACACTGTGCACCAAAAGCTATGTTTGATAACACAATATTTAAGTGTACTGAATAAAGGACTGCGTCAACCAGCACCGCTTTATTTTCAGTATGAAAAAAGTAGACCAAAGGATCATTTGCGATCTTTCCTGTTTAAATAACAGAACAGACATCCTCCACCGATTTCCGCCTGAAATAAATTCATTACAAGAACTGGGAGACGCTATAAGAAATCCGACAGCAACTGGCTTCATTTTTCCTGGTGAAAGAAAAATCCCCGACGGGAAAAGGACGGACCACACCCTCGGGAAGGGAGGTTCGATTCGCCGGGGATCGACAAGACAGAAATGTCTAGACGTGTCTGGACTTGACCTACCTTAAAAAAGGAACGTCAAACATTCACTGGTTGTCCAAAAGCATGTTAACATGAAGTGGGAAAAGAAAATCTTTAAAGTACAGCAGTAATAATTAAGATATAAATATGGAAAGGCAAGCGAAAAGGAGAATTTGCGCAAATGCAGTATTCACAAAATGTTAAAAATCCAACTATCGTCCACTCAGTCTATTTTTTAAAAGTTATATACTGCATAACAGCCGTTATTAAGCGATTTTTTCGGCGAATCTGTTAAAAATATAAAAAGGCATATTCAATATAGTAACAAATACAAATTGAAATCTATTTTAAGTACATTAAAAGTCAGTCCAATACAAATATTTTTAACTACGCAAAAGATTTTATAAATGAAAAATCTCGTATTTTAAAAACGATATTTTCCTTTCCCAATCATGCGATGCATAGCAAATATGTAGCGAAGCAATTTTATATTACAATCCAGTAAGCATCATACTGTTAGATAAAACAGTGCTATTTTTTAGAGCAACATAATATAAAATAGAATTATATAAAAATAATAAAAGAAAGAAAAGATGAAGGTACTGACTTCCTTGACATATTTTTTAAATATAACATTTTTAAACACAAAAAATATTGTTATTTTTATTTATTCAATAAAACTAATAAAGGATTTTTTTCTCTTATACAAAGAAAAAGTATTGTAATCTGCAGAAAAATCAAATTTAATACCACAATTTAGACCTAATCATAACTCCAAATACACATTTTTGGAGTTATATCTAAACAGATAGGCGATAATTCACATACGCTTTGAACTAGACGGATGAAATTTGGTTTATATAACTTTTAATTTGTCATTTCCATTAAATTTTGAAAGAAATGTATTCAGAAGAAGTCTGTCTGTTCGGCTGTCCAACTATAAGCTAATACGACTATTACAAATCGAAGAGAACTAGATGGATAAAATTTAACATTCAGACTAATATCTAAAATGAAGATGTATATCAGATTTGAAAGCAGATCCGTTATGGAATAGATCATCTGCCGTTTTGTACTTTTATAAATATGTAAAAACAATGACTTAAATTTATGAAATCAGATACGAGATAATTGCAATCAGAGATCAGATATAATATAATTGCAATTTGGCGTCAATTTTTGGTTTTAAACAGTCGGGAAAAAGGTATCCAAAATGCACGTTTGGTTTTCGGGTACTCTTGTATCTACTGCATCTCGGTGAATAGTCGCCAACACATTACATTCTAAAGATTCTCCATGATTTTTCTTCGCAAATGATTATACGGTTAATAATATACAAGTATACTTATAGCAAAAAGTTTCATGGATGCACTAGCACTGGTTCATATCTATCGTCAATTTGTTTGCTTACTATAGCTAAAATTTAAACAAATAAACAGAAAAAATTTCTTGCAAAAAAAAGAAAAAAAAATGTCTTAAAAAGTTAACGGTGCAATTCGGTTGTAACGGCGACCTTTTTTGGTCAAGAAAAAATTTCACCAAAAAATAAATATATACTCAAGTGCACATATATATATATATTAAAATTGACGATTGAAATCGCCAAACTGGCGAAATTTTTTCTAGGCGCTTTTTGATCGCCATTGAAACCAACAAGTACCAAGTTAACTTCTAGAGCAGCAACCTAAATTTAAATAAATTGTAATTTAAAATTTATTATCAAAGTTGTTATAAAGTTCCATTCTTAGAACATTCATTAATAATGCTTAATAAAGTGAAAAACAATTAAACAAATTCGTTAACCTACAGGCACGGTTACAGATATAATGAAAGGTAATTTAATGTTGTGCTAACCATAAATGAGTAGGGCGCGTGCGATGATTTACAATGTTTCAATTTATTTTTCGTGTATTATGATCATACCCATTTAATTAAAGTAATTTGAATGTAATGATGCCAAGAAGCTAATATTGGAACCTCTGAACTAGATTTTTAATGAAAATAGATTTCGATTTATTATTTAATTCATGCACAAGTAAAAGACTCTCTTAAATTTGTCAGGTTGAATCATTATCTATTAAACATATATTCCTTAAATATAAACAAAAGAGCCATATTTATAGTTAGACTTAATAATATAATCGCCCTTTTTTATTTATCTAACAAATTAACTTTAATATAGAATAGGTAAAGAAAATAAGAAACGTCTTGAAATAGATTTAAATTTCATCTGAAAGAAAAGTCGTTACTTGAGTTTACAGGAGTAAATTAAACCATTAATTTATTTTAATTTATTGTCATCACTCAGATTTAAATTTAAAGCATACAATATAAGTGAATTAAAAATGAGAATCCCTCCCATCCCCCCAAAAAGAAAAGAATAAGTTTATACAGAATTTAATATGTTGTTTTGTGACATAAATTATACTCTTTCTTTTTTCTTCTTCAATGATTTAGAACTTATTCTCAATACTGATTAAAATCTTTCCCTTTAAGAAATCTAGATAAATTCTGATGCATTCTAATCAAACGACGACGATTCAAAAATTCTATATCATATCTCAAGTGATGCAAAATTTTAATAAAATTACAAATTTTACAATTTATTGCCAAATGAATTATCAAGATATGAAAAAGATAAAAGGTCACCTGATGAAATTGGTTTGAAAAGAATTATCCTTTATTTACAATTGTTGAATATTTTACTTCCTTTTCTTTTGTTTGGTTAGGCCCTAATGCCGGAGCACCCCTGCTCATATTCGGTGCAATAAAATCATCATTTCGCACCGGTACAAGTGGCGAAATAGTGAGAAGCAAAAGAATTATGTAGCTAGTTGCGAAGATAATGTATAAATGTTAATTCCCAACTTAGTATTTCTCTGATTACCAGCGCATAATTTCGTTTATCCATAGTTTTATAATGCCAATTTCTATTTTTAAAAAACTATTTTGAGCTATGATTTTATAAAAATGAAGTGCGCTTTACAACAGCATGTGCATTTTTTTTTTATGGAAATATATATTTTCTCATAACATCATTACCGCTGTTTAAAAAAAGATTATCATGAAAATAATTTCGAAAATAGCAAGGAATGTAACTAAATAAAGTGGGAACCATAACACGAATTGCCCAAAGACACGTGGCAAAAATCTGAAGGATCGCACAGCATTAGCGGAAACTAAAGTTGAATCTTCCCCTCTCTCGTAATTTTCCGGGATTCTTTGATGTCTGTTCATTTTACCGACAATTTGCGAAAATCCGGATCGATGTCCACGCGCAGGGATGGTCCAACAATGGGACAATAGGAAGATTTACAACCCTATCTGTAAAAGTCCCAGGTAAGGACCCTCCGCAGGTGGGTTAAGGACTTTTACAGGATAACCTCTCCCATAAGAAGAATGCCACGTCATCCGTAGGAAATAGTGACCCCACACCAATTCTATACTCACCAAAGCGCAAAGAGCCAACTACCATTCCAGAAGCTTCTCATTCCAATTTCTGCAGTGTTCCTTTAAAAAAGTGAGGGGGGGGGGGGGTAGAGTGTTTTTTTTTTTTTTAAATTCAACGAAGTAATGCATTTTTTATGAAATAGAGAAAAGTTGTTCTTCCCCCATTAAAACAATACAAACAAACAAAAATATTCCTATTTGAAAAGGTAGTAACAATTATATCACAAAATTTTGATATATCTCCACCTTTTCTAGATCTCACACATTTTTCTGTGCTTGGTCTCATGTATTTTTCTCGAATGGTTTGTCTGGGAATACGATAAATAAAAAACGGAACAAATTAGAAGACTGAAAGTTTCCTCACAACTTTTACATAAAAATAAGAATTTTTTAAAAAAGCTTAATTTTGGCCGAAATTTGCCTGTGACAAGATTCCCTCTTTGTGCACGATCATAGGTCGCGGTGGCCTGGTGGTAAGGTCTCGGCTTCGGAACCGGAGGGTTTCAGGTTCGAGACCCGATTCCATCGAAGAACCGTCGTGTAAGGGGGTCTGTTGCACGTTAAATCCGTCCTGACCAAACGTCCTCCCGCTGGTGTGGTGTGGTGTGGAGAGGGGGTGCCAGCTCAGGTGTCGTCCTCGTCATCTGACCGCGGTTCAAAATGACGAGGTCCGTCCCAAAATAGCCCTAGTGTTGCTTCAAACGGGACGTTAATATAACTAAACTGTACACGATCATCAAAAGATGATAAATAGTTTTATCTTTATAGCCGCAGATGTTCAACGAAATTTTACATGTAATCAGTCCACGGGTTCGCGGCCAGCATATTCGAGTATACAGGGTGTTCCAAAATTATCTTTACGTATCTGGCTTGAAACTGATTACAGACTGGAAGTGCTTAGGGCCACCAATGGTGCGCATGTTGAAGTGTACTAAAAAAAACTTTATTAGTTGCAGTAATACATGCAAAAGACAGAATATAAATATCTTGTTTATTTTCGAAGTTATGAATTTTTGAAGTTGTAAAGGTAATTTTGGAACACCCTGTATATAAGTGAATTTGACGAATCAAAAATGCAATGAACTTAGATAAATGAAATTTGGTTCATGGTCTTATCATCAACATCACATTCTATATGAAACTGTTTAGATACACTTTACTCCCCATGTCGTAAAAGTAAAGAGAAGAACGCCCCCGTTGGTTTATTATTATTATTATTATTATCATCATCGCAACGTCTGCCTTGAAGAAACATATATATATTACAGAAGGATATATGCATTTCATAAATAAAGATGATTATGACTTCGAAACGTCCCCAGATAGAAGTAAGTGCAACTCTCCACAGCATTCGAAATGGAGAGGTTAATTATCGTTTAGCCCTGCTCCCTTTTCAGATATTAAAATGTAAGAGGAGTGTTCTCGAATGTTATCACTCGTCTGAAAGAACTTCTAAGCTAAACCATAACTCAAACGAAGCGCCGGTAATCATGATAAGAATACGCTCGGTTCAAGACACAAAGAACAGATTTACAGCGGTTGCTGATAAAGATTCAAGGAGATGATGAAGGCGGAAAAGCATTGTGAGGAGAGTATATTGTGTCTACCGAGAAATGCTGAGTTTCGCCATTTAGAAGTTACAACAGTAACGAATGAGGTTAGTTAAATGGGGGATATGTTTTAAATGCAAAAAAGAAGTGTTGTGTAATAGAAATATTTGTATAATAAACCTATTTTAGTTGCAGAGTCATCAAAAAAAGTAGCCATTATTCATGTGTAGAAGAAGAAGCCCAAATACAGTAAAGTAACTTCTGAAATACTTCATTTTATCTGCATAAAACTGAAGCGCCAATTTTAATGTATAGCTAACTGAAACCATGGAATAAATTTTCTTTCAGTTTGGCTATGAAACATAAGAAATGCTTTAATGAAGGTTTCGAGACAATAAGTAGCATCATTATTTTATTTTTATTTCCTCATACAGAAAACAAAGAACAAATTTATATCTAATGTTGTCATTCTTACTGAAGGGAAATGATATTTTAAATAGTTTGATTTATTCACTTCCGATTTTGCATTGGCAATGCTTAATTAAATTTAAAATAATCTCGAAAACATATAAAAAAAACCTTCGGTGAAAATTTAATTTTAAAAAAATGGTCTGGTTGAACCAACATTCTAACTTAAATCTCGGTAGAAGATTTTTAATAATAAGATGATTTTGTGTATTACAGTATTTTATATAAAAGCATTTCTTGTTTTAAAAGCATGAAAAATGGAAGTATTTTCGTCAGATGTATTATCTAGTAAGCGATACAATTTAAAGTGTACACTGTAAATTTTACAGAAAAAAAAAGTAATTTTAAAAAAACAAAGCTTTGAAAAACACATTTTTATTAGTAAAGATAAACACTTTTCTAACATATTTTTATTAAATTGAAAAGAAAAAAACTTGTCTTTAATTAATTTCCACTTTTATCCGCTTAATTTAGTTGCGCGGTAAATCCAGAACATTCGCAAAATGAAATGAAAATGAACAACGTTTTTGAATTTTCTTTATAAGAAGGACATTTCTAACATGCAAATATGACTTAATAATCAGTGGAATAATGAACTGCTGTTTTATTTTATTTTTTACTAAGCCTGATATTTAATTTCATTATTTTCTTTATACTAAAACACTTTTTTTAAAATTTGTGAATAGGAATTGACCATCTTGGATAATTAACAATTTCTCTATTTTCATTGAGAATGCTTAATTAATATTATTCCTTACAGGTGATATTTCTAGTTTGCTTTCATGAGTATTTTATACCAAGGCAATTTTGTATGTGTAAACATTTTAAATAGAAAAGCTTTTTTTTTTAATTTGTAAATTTTATAAATAAAAAAAAGTATGTAAAATTTTTTTTTTTCCTGTTTTGATTTAAAACATATTTTTTAAGATTTATTAAAAAAATATTTAACAAAAAATGTAAATAGAACTTCGGAGGAGGAAATCGTTTCTCAATAAATAAATGTAAGGCTTGTTTACTTCGAAGTATCTTTGAACCAAGGTGACCCAGTCAGCCTAGAAGTTTTATGTGGCGTCTGAAAATCTCGCTTTTATTTCTCGTAAAAGAATTAAAACTGTTATTTCTCAAGAAGAAACTGAAATATGTTTTTTTCATAGCTGCTTCCTATATTGGGCTCACAAATTCAAAGCAAAAATAAAAAGCCCGTTAACAAATAATCGAATGAATAAACTCATTTTTGATACAAAAATCAAAAAGCGCGCGAGTAAATTCTTGTTGACAAAATCAAATGTAAAATGTCATTACTTAAGCCTCTAGCGTATAATTGCAAACGATATTATACTAAGCTAGTACATATTAGCTAACATCTTCTAGCATAAATAGTATGTATTTATGTTTCTAGCGAACATTTGAATATAAAAGAAGAAGAAAATGCAGCGTTTATTTATTGACAGTTATAATACAATTGAGAAAGACGATTATACACGAAAAATTTGCCAAATTTATATTTAATAAAGACAAACACAGAATTTAAATTTCTGTAGAAACATCATATTCTGTTAAGAGATTTTTCCAATATGCCAATACGCATATTTATTGGTTAAATCATAAAAATAATGATTAATCTAATAAATAATTTAAACAAAATAAAGCTAATACATTATACAATCACAAAATATCAATGCATTGCAAATTAGAGTGAAAAAAATCAAAGAATGCTGATGAAAACACGAATGATTCTTACTGAAATAAGAAATAATATTAATTAAATGAGACGAGGCTTAAAAATTAATACAACAAAAAACGAAAAAAAATTATATATAATAACATAAACAGTTACTTCAAAGAATAAAATAATTGTTCTTAACGTTACAATAAGAAATTTTATTAAATAAATGATAATTTTTATAATTATTTCAAACGGTAAAATATTTATTTTTAATGATACAACTAATATAATCAAAATGCTGAATAAATTACAAATTTTAATCAAAAATGAGCATTTTACGAATCACATGAAAGCAAAATGTTTCACTTCAAATTATTATTTTATCTGCAGGACTTCTCACACGTTCATGACATTTGACGGTAGTCTCTATTCAAGTGCACAATTATTGGTGTGAACAAAATCAACAAACGCGACAGTTGAACTCCCGAGTTGAAAAAGATCACCGACCGTTTTCTAAACAAACACGATCTCTTCCAAACGAATTATTTTGGGACTGCAAGAGAACTCACCCCCTGCCTCGTTCGTTCCCTGGCTGTTAGAAAAAGATCTAAACCAAGGTCACTCTTGAAAAAATTACGTTCTTGATTGTTCGTTAAGAATGATTTTGAAGTTTAGTAGGGAAGGAAATAAATTAATATTTCTGAAGAAAATGCCATGTTCTTTCATTATTAAAATCAACAGAAACAGAAAAAATAACCGAAAAAAAATAACAAAAATTAAAAGAAAAAATAACCGAAACTCATACGAACATTTTTATTTTATTTAGAAAATAATACTTAAAGATACTGATCTCAAATGAGGTTATGGAAAATCATACAGCACCAAGGAAATTCTTTTCATAAAATATTGTTTATAGATTCTTCTTTTTTATGAGAAAAGTGATTAAAATTAACCAATATTTTGGTACAAAAAGTTTCAAAAAAATTTGATGCTGAATATTTTTGTAATGATATTTATTTTTCCAACTTTACTTTTCAACATATTTCCCAATTATGGGCATTTTCACATTAAAATCGTGAACTGATCAACTTCTATAAAACCTCTATTTAAACATTTTTGATGGAAAATGTTTATTAAATATTCGAACAATTGAATCAATATTTTGAATAATTACTTGTAGATCAAATATTACGAGTTAGTTAACAGTAATTAAAAACAAAGAATTCGTGCCATTCTAGCACTAGTGATCTTCTGTTCAAATGTTCAATCCATTACGATTTCGTTGTTCAGCTTAGTTATTTTAATGTCCGTTTTAAAAAAACAATAAGACAATTAAAATCGTTGTATACATCGAAAAGAATAGGTTAAATTACTAATGCAACAGTGATGAGGCGTGAAAGTTTCAAAAATGACACAATTGTATAAGCTTCAATACATTGCATAGAGAACTACTATAATTAAATAACCAAAATTTAATTAATGAGGCAATGAATTCTTTTTTTTCTTTCTGAAAATATTTTGCAAAAACAGAAATGTTTTCAAAACGACATGTCAATACATAAATAAAAAGAGAGAGATCGTCTCTTTTGGTTATCTTTATTTTGTATCAAAAAGCGCAGTTATTTCAAAATAAATAATTATGTCATATTATCTGGATTGAGATTAAAGTGTTGATGGAAGAAAAACAAAATGATCGAAAACAGACCATTATGTAAAACACATTTGTAAGTATTTATTTATTTATTTTTTTGAGTCGGGGGTTGGAATTCTGAAACAGTTATTTTTAAATAACTGTTCAGAATAAAAGCAATCGATTTGTCATATCTAAAATTTTCTCATTTCAAGTTCATTCTCATTCTTATTCAACATTTATAAAAAAAAAAAAATGGTGTCCTTTAATATGATACGATAATCACAGGATAAATAGAAGATCACATAATACTTTCGTGATCTTCTATTTATCCTATTGTGAGCCATCATATCCTTTTCCTTCCTGCAAAGTGCATTATGGATTTCAAAACTGAATTACAGCGGTTCATTCGATTTAACAGAAACTGACGATTCAGAGAACATTTTTCAATATTATACATTTTCGTATTGAATTTAAAATCCAAAATTCATTCACAAAATGCAAATGTCCAAATTTTTTCGTCTGAAAAATACTTTTCTCTTACCAGTCTAATTTTTTTTTAAAAAAAAGGGGGGGGGGGAGATATGAAAGCTTTTTAGATAAAAAAAATATTAAGCTGCACGGATGTTACAACTTTCATAATTATCATAGTTTTACACACTGGTGCGTGCATGTGTGTGTGTGTGTGTTTTCCTTGATTTTTCTGAAAAAAGTGGACTTAATCCACTTATGAACTAAATGGATTATTTTTCCCATTAAGATCAGGGCGGTGTGGCCATCTGCCAGCAAAAAAAAAAAAAAAAAAAAAAAAAAAAAAAAAAATCATTTGACAAATGACACTAATCTCAGACTTTTTAAAAAAATAACTAAATAAGACAACATTTTAATAATAATTCAGAATTTGGAAAATTGAATTTTCTTGATAAACATTTTATTTCTTTATAATATCTAATTTTAAAAAAACCTATTTGTCGAATGTAACAATTACTTCTTCAAGGACAGTTGCAGTCAGCTTTTTGTTTATTTTACATTTCCGTCCCTCCCCTTTATGAAATTTCCAGTTAAAAATTGAAAAATCATTAGTGCAGTAATAATCAACAATTAAAAATAGTTAATTTTATTAATTAAATAATTTAAATGATCAAAACTTAAAATCATTGTAATATAAATTACAAACAAGCATTTGAATTAATTGAAATGTGAACGTTTTCATCTCAATTTTTTATAAAACATTTTAAGATTAAAATTTCCCCACCCCACCCCCCTACACACACACAAAAGTACATCTACAGCTTAGGTATGGGTAAATTACATCGAAACAATTTTTACAAGAATAAAATAAAAGTCGTTTAATTTTTCTCAAACAAAAAATAAAAAGTTACAACGCGTACTATACGACGATAATAAAGTTTATCGTTAACCCTATTTTCCCGATAAGCTCCATTTAAAGAAAAATTTCAGCGTGATTTCATGCGATGATCGTAAAAACTAAAACAATCTTTGCTCGGATGTCTCGTAAAAGAAAGCTACTAATATGTTTCAATATTTATTCAGCCTAACATGGAGGTTACAGTGACCAGCTCGTCGAAAAGCGAAATATTCATTCACCGGCTTGTGCCCGTGACCTACATTTAAATTGCATGACGTCATTATTTCCTCTCTCTCTCGCAAATTAAGGTAACAACAACAAAATCGGAAAATTCTGCTTGCAAAAAAAAGTTAAAATAGCTTTTAAATTGTGAATTCATCGACTGCTTTTAGATATGCACAATCAGAATAACAAAATTTCCCAAACTTCTTTTTGATAGAAATATAAATCAAGCTTTCACTTTTAATTTCGCAGTGATGTAAATAAGATGGTGTTTATCATATTTGTGTATTTCGTTGGGAAGCTGCAATACTTGAAAATTAAATTTCTAAAAGAAAATGATGGCATAAATTGCTCATACTTGTTGGCGTTTCAGTTTATCTCAATCTAGTTCAATAAGTAGTAATAATGAAAGATGAAAACAAGAATTATCTTTTTTTAATTTAAAGTGAGAGAAAAGCAACTACAAAAAATGGATTTTAAACATATTTCAGTTTCAAAATGATACAGCTTTATTTTTATTTAAAAAAAAAAGATTCTTAAATTTATATGCAGGACATTCAATGTTTTGCATTTTGATATATTTAAATAAGTGTATCTGATGATTTTTAATGAAGAATGCCTTTGGCGACCAAATTATTCGTCCAGACTGAATTCTTAGAGAACTTTTGTTAATGTAGAACGCATATATATATATATTTTTAATTCTTAAATTGAATTTTCCATAAGATCGAAAAACACGAATTTCATTGAATAAGCAAAATAAATTATAACGAAGTCACATTAAAAAGTGAATATACTATGAAAAAAAATATCACGAGAGAAAATCCTACTTCGGAATTAATATCTAAAGAGAACTTTTTTTTTTTTTATCCGTATCTCCATGACAAGCCGTTAACACAGTATGTTTTTGAGTTACTGTGTTTACAGAAAGAAGACATAATTAAATTTGTTGGAAGATCTCCAGATTAGCATTTTTCGACAATTGTGCTTCGCTAAGGGGTGATACGTAAAAAGATAAACAGTTGCGAATTTTCCTAACTCCGTGAATATTTTCATTTCACTGAATTTCTAAATATAAACATCTTTTCCTCTCATCTCTCCTCTCATGCTTTTTTTTGAGGAAACAAACGCCTCCTTACACATGCGCAAAAGCGCTGAGAATTTTAGAATTCAAAAAAAATGAATACTACAAAAAGATACGCCCTGGCATCAGTGGAGTTCGATACGTTGAATTTGATCAACATATCGAAGTATAATTTTTTGATTATAACAATATCTTTTCTTTATGTACTTGATAAACACACACACTATTATGGAGAAAATAAAGAAAGAGCAATTAAACAAGAAGTAATGCCAATCACCAAACAATCATAATTTACTTAGCGAGTCATGGACTTGTTCATTAATTAGAAGAATCTTTTACTATTATGGATGAGGCGGGAAACATTTTTAAGTGCTATTTATTCTGAATGACAATCGATAGCGAAACAAAAGAAAAAAAAAAAAAAAAGAAAGAAAGGAAGAAAAAGAAAAACATATTTTTAAATAAATTTTATTGAGTAATAAAATATACATTAATAAATTAAGGATAAATCAAAATTGTAAATAGCTAAAATAATATGTTACGTTAATTTTTATATAAAATCTCCGCTTTAATTTAATACTAATCATTTAGAAAAACGATAAACAAAAATTGAGGCAAATTATCGTCCACACACATACAAAAGGTTAAAACGACGCTTTTCAAAGCACGCATCTTCTTCATTACGCTCCCTGCATATTCCGCAGCGAAACGCATTATCTGCACAGGTTCAAGATTATCGTCAGTGGAATACGAAACAAAAAGACCGATTTGGACTCGGATAGAGGTAACGAGTTTCTACAGATCTTAAATCAATACGACTCTCCAAGATAAGGCAGGCAACAAAGAGAATGATCTAATGTGAGTTATGACTAAGTAACAAAAGGAAGGCATTACCTGTTCCATCTAGAGGGCACGTTCAAATCGGTGGAAATACAATTTGAGGCATCGTCGATTTCGAACGCACACGACCGGAAAGCGTTGACCTTGAAAGGAAAAGTGCATGGCGTGTCTCTGCCTCGCTCAAACGCTTTACCATCGCAAACAAAGGCGACCTTTTTTGCTCATCGGCCTTTTGTATGACAGATTATAAAGTATTGCTGATACCAAAACAGTTTTTCTGCAACGGTGAGTTCCTAGATATAGCACGACACCCGGCAACAAAGTCAAGTACAGCATGAATTAGTGAAATATCGCCCACTGCTAAGGCCAGGGTCATCTCTTAAGCCGATTGACCAGGATTCAACAGTTAAATCTTATAGAGCTTTTAAATAGCCAAAGCTAATTATGCTTTTTAGTGAAAAAAGTTATCAACAATTCAGCTAGAGGTTTATGTCAGTCGTCATACTATAATGACTAGAGGTGCCGGATTAACCTAGATTGTTTATTTAAAATTTAATGGTGCATATAAAAAAAATATATTAACTATTGTTTGCCAACGGATTCTAAAACTCTCTGCGCTTTTGCGCATGCGTTAAGATGGGTTTAATTTCGTCAAAATAGAGGTGAGAGTAAAGATGAAAGGGGGAGATGTTTATATTTAGCAATAAAGAAAAGTGAAATTATTCTCGGGAATAAAATAAATAAATTTTGAGTTAAAGTAAAATAATCTGGTCAAAAGCGATACGACACTTGCACATAAGTGAAAAAAAATTAAACAAAAAAGTATATGATGTTGTTGTTTCTAATGGAACTTGTCATAGACAAGCCCACTGACTTTACAAGTCAGTGATTTTTAGGCCAAGGGTGCGTCTCTTGTTTTTCAATAGCGCCATCTAGGGCGAAGAGTACGACTTAGCTACACAACACGTCACAACTCTTTTTACGGGGCGAACTTCATTCTGTCATTCATTTATTCTATAAAAAGTATCTAATAAGGCTGAAATCAAGGTCAAAGAATGACAAAGAATTTCAGAAATACGCTCATCATTCCTGGTTTCACACTTTAGTAGGATAGATTCGTCGAAAAGTGGTATAAGATAGATTCGTCGAAAAGTGGCAGTCTCTTAAACAAACAGAAGTTGTAATTTCAAATCCAGAAATTTTGTTATACATACGTAAATAACAGTTATATCAGTTTGAAAAAAAAAAGTGTTCAAATTTCATATTAAATTATCCAGATTATTCATTAACTAGATTTAATTTTAACATAATTAGTTTTTGAAGAATTCGCTTTTTCGACTTGATAGGTTATCCTAACTGATTAATGTGGACAGATCAGCCTGAAAGAGCGACAGTAAAAAACAGCAAAATGTTTATTTTTAATTATTTATTTCTCTGTAACGCATCTTGTTTTTTTAAATAATCATTTCATTATTACACATCTTTTTCAAATTTATTACATGTATTTATTTAATAACAATTTTTGGTTTCTGTCCCCCCCCCATATCGTTTGTACTTCTTCCGAGCTGAATCTGAAATTACATATCGGATTTTACAACGATCAAGTATGAAACTAGGGCAAAGTTCAATTCCAATGCATAAATTCCTGTGTGTGTGTGTGTAACTGCCAAATAATATAATAAAGTTCTACACATAGAAAGACATGTTATAACTAATTCTGTAAATAGTTCGCTTCATTTCACTTTACAACAAGCCATTTAAGAATTCAAATTTTATTACAACCAATGGTTCTGCGAATAAGTTATAATTATTTTTTTTTAATTTATACATTTGCTTTCAAGACTGTAATAATTTTTGGCAATTTAGCGGTTTGGTGGGAACAAAAAATGTTGAGGCACAATCCAAAACCTGGAAACCACTGCGATTCCATTATAATAAATTTAATGAGCATGTCACGGCAGATATGCAATAATGTAAGTGAAGTTGCCATAGCAATGCGCAACAATTAAAACATCATTTTAAACCACTATTTTAACTCAAAATCAAAGGGACCGCACTAATTTGGGAAATCCATTATAAAAAACAGCAACTGTTTGATTGTTGCTCTGCAATTCGAACGCAATAACGGCAAAACCTAAGGTGAAACTCGTATTAAAGATGGTCGAAAATAATTACCATTCTAGGAATGTTTCAGAGACAAAGGGAATGCAGGACTTAAATTCTGCCTCTCAGACAGATAGACAGAAACCTGATTGACCCCTTTGGTTCCCCGCCTCATCTCACTTATGTACCAGGAAGAGGAATATCGTTCTAAGAGATATTTAATTTCCGGTTTCTCCGAGAAAGCACGCGAGAAAAAAAAAATGCCAACGCTAATTTTGAGTGCAATCTCGAGGAAAATGCAACAAAAAAAGACTCATTTAAATAAAAATAAGGAGAACGCAGACGATATGAATCGGAATGGTTCTAAAAAGATATTATCAAAATCAAAAACAATAATGAGGAAAAATTTATGCATGTTTTGGTAAGAAAAGAGAAACGTAGTCATGGCAAAGGTTAAGCCATGTGAATATAATCAACATATTTTATGTAAAATGAAGTTATTTTGTATTCCGCTTGTTTTGGTTAAAGCTTAATAAATACGTATATCCTTTAAAAAAAAAAACTTAAACTTTGATAACATATAGCTTGTTATTTTTCCTGTGTCACTTTCGAAATCTATTGATTTCTCTCAAATCCTTGGATCATGGTGGATATGTGGTCCAAGAAATTTGAATTTCGATTCAGGTTCGAGACCCGATTCCATTGAAAATACTCGACATACATCTTTTTGATGCCAGTTTATTTCGGTTACCTTCACACTGATGAGGACTGTGCCTTCAGACTGATGTTGAAGTTTGGACTGTGTATCGCCGACACTGGTCTTGTCTTCGACAGCCGAAGTTGAAAAATCCATCCACAATATAAATTATTTAACAAAATAAATTTTTAAAAAATGTATTCATTTTTTTTTTGTAAATTTTTTATAAGCATTAAAAAAAATAAATCGAACTCGAGATTTCGATGAATCCTCACATTTCAGAACTTTTCCGAGTCCAAAACCTATTTTTGCAGTTATGTCTGTCTGTCTATATATGAACAAAATAACTTTAAAAGGTTTCGAGCAACATGGAGAAAATTCGATAAGTAAAACTTTACATTAAATTTGCAGATTTCAATCAGTTTTTCAGCAAAGTCTTTTACAAAAAGTATTTCAATCTGCAAGTGAAAATAGTAAGTGCAAAAACATAATTTTGGTACACTGTTTCAGAAACTAAAAAGTAGATAGATCTAGCATCAAATTTAAAGCCAAATCCATCAATGAGTTGATCGTCTGTAGTTTCGTATTTGCATGCATGTGGCTACAATACCACAAAAACGCAGTGACAGTCAATAAAAACTGATGTGATCTTGTTACTAAACCTGTAAAATTTTAGCTTGCATCGGCCGACATAAATATTTAAGTTCTCTCCTGCATACTATAAAGCACAAAAAGCTCATGGGGGAGACACAGAACGTAAAAATGTGAACACTTGCGTTGTTCATGGTCTTGCTGAAATAATTTTTAAGATGAGAAATGGGATAATGATTTTTATTAAGGAATATGAGCGAAAGTTTCAAAGAAACCACTCCCAATTGAATATTTTAAAATCACAGTAATGGAATAAGGATAGAATTTGGTTGTTTTAATGTCCATGAAACTGTACGAAATTTAAAGAAGATGCGCACCATAAAATGGAATGAATCTCTCAGAAGAAGACACATCAATCGGTACACCACGCCATACTATCTCGGTAACTAGCGTAAAGACAGAAGATGTTGAACTCTAAGATATCCATACTACATTTGGCAGAAATCTTTTTTAAAAAGTTACATTAAGCTGTTATTAAAGTCACAAAAAAAGTTATTGGAAATATCCATATGACTATTGTTACTCCCATAAAATAACACGAGATTTTTTTTAGACAAAATCAAACACGATAAATATTTTCTGGAATATTTAAAACCAACGGATTCGCAACAGTGAATATCTTTTTTCTCAAAAATAATACAAGAAACACAATTCATATTGAATAGGACTAAAATAAAGCATACCTATGAATGTAATTAATTTATTTTGATAAATCAAATTTACCATGAAATTACAATTATTCAAGTTATTATAGGTGTTCTATATCTGCCCCTCCGATGATACGGCAAATATCAACGCTGTATTCCAGTTTCGAACACACTCGTGACATGAGTTCCTGATTAACTGACACGAGTCCCACATGTCAGCTAATACACGCCACGTCTCGGTCTTTAAGACCCGTGCGCTTCTTCAGATAGGCAGTCTCCTTCTCTAGTGGTTTTCCGGAGTTCTTTGATGTCTGTTCATTTTATCGACAATTTGGGGGAAGCTCCCGATCGACGCCCACAGGGGATGGTCCTACAATGGGTCAGATTACAGATTTACGACCATATCGTAAAGGAACAGGGGCCGCGGTGGCCTGGTGGTAAGGTCTCGGCTTCGGAACCGGAGGGTTTCAGGTTCGTGACCCGATTCCCCCGAAGAACCGTCGTGTAAGGGGGTCTGTTGCACGTTAAATCCGTCATGACCAAACGTCCTCCCGCTGGTGTGGTGTGGTGTGAAGAGGGGGGTGCCAGCTCAGGTGTCGTCCTCGTCATCTGACCGCGGTTCAAAATGACGAGGTCCGTCCCAAAATAGCCATAGTGTTGCTTCAAACGGGACGTTAATATAACCAAACCAAACCAAACGTAAAGGAACAGGCCGTTGGAATGGGGTTAACACAAGCTAAGCCGTTGTTTGAAACACATTCGAACATTAATTTTTCGGGACTTCCTAAAAATATCTTAACATTTTTTTTTTTCAACCACTTCTGTTGTAGCTGGAGTTTGTCCTGGTCAAGTTTCCTTCTACAGGCACTCCGTGTCCTGAAACTGCTTTATCCATCGTTGGATGTTGTGAAGACGCGTTGGTTCTTAACCAAACACTGTGCGAGAACCTCTCTTTGAAAGATGTTTTGACAAATAGAATGCTTTCTCTAGCATGTGCGACGACATTTCGTTGCCGGAAGAATTTTTACTTTTGCCAGATAAAATTCGTATAATTGTAGTTTCAAAACAAAGTGGTTTCAGCTAAATAAGTCAATTATAGAATTCGTGCTATTCTAATCTTTTTTGTCATAATCAACATGAATGATTCAGTATTCACACACATACAAAAATGTATCATCAATTGTTAATCTTATATTCCTCATTTTAAATACTTAAATAATACGTTTAAAGTTACAAGAGCAGACCAAGAACAAACACCGCTTAGAGATAGAGACCCGATTTGATGACCTTGAACACACTCAAATAACCTGAGTGACCACAACTGGACAAACAGATGTAGAACATTACAGGTTCGGACGTAGGAAGAATTATAGGCAAACAAGCAGCCTTGAACCAACTGATAGGCGCCTTCAACCGAGTAGTGCAAACAGTAAAACCATTCCGGAAACGTTTGCGAATAAATCACAACGTTTTCGCGGGAATGTTATAAATACAAACCCCGACAGGAAGATAAAAATAGAAACAGCTTTCGGAGTTGGGGGGAGGGAGAGATGGTGCAGATTACGGCATGGGATGGAGACGAAATTTATGGCCATTAAAAGCATCCCCATTAAAAGCGGCCACGATCTTTTTTGCGGAAGTTTTTCTACTAAATTTTGCATTTGCAATGTCTATAAATAAGAACAAAATTAATTTTTTAAAATTTTTTTCCCGAAGTTTTCACTTTATGTTACATCATAACTACAGCCATAGCAAATGTAACTGCATATAGTCTTACAACCTATTAGATTTCAAAGTAAAACCGGCTCGGTGTATTTGAATTGTAACAAGTAAACATGAATGCACCCCCTCCCCTCCCTCCCGCCAAGCAGCCTTTATATGTAATAAAATTTCACTGCACAATGTAGACACTAAACACTTGTAATCTGAATGTAAGTCTATGCTATCAATTTTCAAATATGGAAAACCATTTTCTGTGCATGTGTAGGAAGCCAAAATAGAACTGAGATAACGAATACGACGTTAAATTCAGGGGGGGAAATAGTATATCCTTATTGACAATGGAATTAAGTGGCGTAGCAACCGCGGATGATTCGCAACATCAAACGAAAAATAAGAACAATAAATACGTAAATTGCAAAATAATAATAATAATAATAATATGGTTCTAAGTAACAAGTAAACAAAAAGAACGGGAAGAAAACGCATCTGATGGGACGAATATTAAAGATACGCAAATAATTCCAAAAAAAAAAGCGCTCATTTTATTCTTGTGCAGTATAAACTTTTCCAAAAATGACAGTTTCGAGTTCCGAAAGAAAATAGTATTTTCTATTTCACCGGTGTCGGAACCCTTGTTAGCTTTTTTTCACAAAATAAAAATTTGTTATTATTCAAAATGGGGAAGATGATGTTTTACAATTAATATGAACAAGAGCAGATTTTTAAAAAACTTTATACAGTTTTTAAAAAATATATATTTTTGCTAATTTTATCATACCATAAGATGAGTCTTTGGTTATAAATTTCATAAATAGTTACTTCTACAACAAATTATTTAATCAACAAACCATCATGAAAACAAAATATCTAGAATTATATCCAGAAACTACAAATAGTGAAATTAATGTAGACGACGAGACAAGATCTACGTGTAGTGGTATCCGACTGAGGGCAGGGCATATTAATGCTCCTTCTCATAAGTCTCATGAGACACCATAATAACAAAACCTTACAGCATTTGAGTTTTAATTTAGTTATATTAATGTCCCGTTTTTTAAAGTAACACTAGGGTTATTTGGAAGCGGTCCTAGTAATTTTGAACCGCGGTCAGATGACGAGAACGACACCTGAGTTGGCATCCCCTACTCCAAACTTCCGCACGACACTAGCGGGTGGACGTTTAGTCCCCGACAGATTTAATATGCACCAGACCCGCTGACACGACGGTTCTTCGGTAAAATAAAGGCTCGAACCCGAAATATTAAAAGAGAATTAAGAGTCAAACATGAACAGATGCTTTGTATAATTTATATAATTTTTTTTTCTCGCATACCTAATAATACAAGTGAATTAGTATTTTAGTGCGTCTTTTTCACAACAGATAAAAACCAAAACACACAGAAATACAATTGTAATTATAAAAATCACACAACAGAATTTGATACATTTAAACCATTGCGTTATTTAGGAGCGCATTTAGATACCTCTTTAAATACAAACCGACAGACATTCGAATTCCATTTGAACTTGGCACAAAATTTGGCAGGTGTCTACACTATAGATATTAAATCAATGCACCAAATTTTAACCATGTGAATCTCTTCTTTCTGTAGTTATCGTGCCAATTTATATACGAAACGCCAGGCAGACAGACGCCCTCAGAACGGATTTTGCTCAACACTTGATAGAAATTTACAAATCGATGCGAAGAGCATATACCAAATTTTATCCGTCTAGCTCAAAGCGTTTCTGAGTTATTTTAGTCACAGACAGACAGATATGATGCCAAGAATGTGGATTTCGAACTCAGAGAGGTCTAAAACATGGAGATTAGTCATAATCTCGAGTTCAAATTTTTGTCGACTACAATACTTTCTGCACATTTCATACACGAGATGGCAATTAGATAGTAGTTTATTTCTTGAGACTATTTTTACAGCGCAGAAACGCTTATTACGTTGTTTGCCAGAGAAGGGGTCGTTTATAGTTTTCTATCTAGTGCAATCTTTAGTGATGATGATGTCGTGTCTGCGTTACAACGGAAAAGGGGGTGCAGTAGCTTTTGAGTGTAAAGACCCCTGAGCACCCGTGGGCAGAAGTCTGACTTCTAGCTCATACGAAGATGACACTCAACACACTCGCTTGCACAACCCTTTTTTACATGGGGGCTCTTTCACACGCATAGAACACAGGGTGAACAACAATCATGCCCGAACCTGGGACGTCCAGAACATGGGGAAGACACGCCAGGACACCGGCGCGAAATTTAGTTATAACAGATAATGATTTGGGCAATCATTTAGAGAAGTATATTATAATCACAGATTTCCATTTCATGCAATTTTTTAATTACTGTTTAGGATATTTTTCAATATTTTGATTTAATACCACAATCTAATTTATCAATGGGATTGAATTCGATAAATATCTTTTTGACCTGCTTATTGCAATGTCGCTTACTAGATAAATGCCTATTTTAGAGCACTCTTTCCTGTTAAAACAAAACAATCGGTTCCGAACAAAGAGCACTCCAATCCTTTCCTCGATTTGCACTTCCGATAGTTTGGTTACCCGAAATACAAAGTATGCCACGAAGGAAGCTTCTTTGTGGATAAAAGAGGGCTATTTATAAATTTTCCTTTTGTTCTAACATGTGTCTAAAAGATTATAAACAGATTTTAGAATTCTCTTGTAAGAGAAGAAACTTCTTTTCGAAACGGAATGAACGAAACAAACAATAGCAAATCAAGACCACTATGTTCCAGGATTTTTTAAAAGTCTTTTGTCACCTATAAATTATGCAGAATAATCAAGAGATTCGATCTTTCGATGACCGTTTACTAACTTATTAAAATGACATAATAAAAAAACAAAGAAAAATAATAATATATTAAATATATTATAATTTAGTTTATTTATATTAATGCGCCGTTTTAAAGCAACACTAAGGCCATTTTGGGACGGACCATGTAATTTTGAATCGCGGTCAGATGACCAGGAAGACATCTGAGCTGGCACCTCCCCGCTTCCAAACTTCCACACCACACCAGCTGAAGGACTTTTGGTTCCGACGGATCAAACGTGCACCAGACACATTTAAAGTCGGTTCTTCGGTGGAATCGGGTCTCGAACCTGAAACCCTACGGTTTCGAAAACGAAAAATACCACATATATATTAAAAATTTATTACGTACAAGACATTTTATTAAAATTTTTAGTTTCGGATTCAGATTCCAAACTCGAATCCTTCTTGGATCTGCAGAATACACCGATTTTGGGCACATTAAATCCTTGGGGATCAAACACTGTTCATATGTCATCCTCGTCGCCTGATCATAATTCAAAATGAAGATGTATGTCCCAAAATAACTTTCACACGATTTCAATCTAATGAGATTTTTATCAGTTTCTATAGCACTATACTGCCACAACGCCATGCATATCGGAATAACTTGAATTTTTGTTAAGTGTAATTTAATGAACCTACATGAAGACTATTTGTGAATGATCACAGCATCTTGGGCCGTAGATAATGAGGTAGCAAATGTACCGGCAACTCCTCTAGAAACTTTCCACCCCAACACAAGGATAATGGATCCGTGACAGCATATGTAGACAAGGATTTGCTGTACTAGTAACCCTTGTTTGTTACTCCTCTAGAAATTTTCCACCCCAACAGAAGGATGATGGGTCCTTGACAGCATTTGTAGACGATGTGCTGTAGTAACCATTGTTTGTTAGTTTCCACTCTCCCCCAATGACATCCGCCTGTATATTTACTTAGCTATCATTACATCTTTTTTTATTAAAATCTTGAATAAAAATATTTATTCCACCATCGTTTATATTTTATTTATTTTTCTCCATTTTAATTCATTATCTAGTCGCCTCGGAGTAGCAACATCAAAGTAAAATAATAGCAACTTTAATCCTATACTTTCAACTCGTAAACTACCTACTAAGTTATATATATATATATATATATCATCTAGCTGTAAAAATTGAAATAAGTAAACAATAATTTTATTTTCATTAAATTTTGAAATCCAGTAGTGGCAATAAAAACTTTATAAATAGAGCTTAAACTTAAAATTTTTTTTTACATTTATTAAACTTTGAAATTCAGTAGTAACAATAAACGGCGACGTGCTTTCTCTCTATATATATTTCTCTTTTTGTTTCCCTAGGCATTTTTGATTTTAGAAATGCGAAACATACATAAAAAATATTTTGCTTTTACAGCATAACTAAAGACTGACGACTGCTATACAAATATGAACGCAAACTAACCCTAACAATGTCAATGAGTGAAATTTTGATTTATTAGAAACTTCACAGCCATACCTTTAGCGCAGATATTTTATTCATCGATGGTTACATTGTAAAAGATCTGTAATCAAGAAAGTAAAATACGAATTAACATCGCTGCCACTGGTGTCAGAAATATTACTGTTAATTAGTATTATTACAATTATATATATATATATATATATATATATATATATATATATATATTACATCATCAAGGTCAAGAAGGAGGCTCTAACGTACGAAAGAGCTCTTGGAAGTCAAATAGACAGCTGAAACCTTTAGGTGTGACCACATTATTGGATAAAAAGAAACAAAATGAGTTTTCATTGAGATTTTACTAAGCGCGTGGGATGGAGCACCGTGAGATATTCTTTTTTTTTTTTTTTTTCCCCTGCCCACAAGGCCCTAACAAAGCCAAAACCAGTATGGCAGATGTGACTCATGCCACAAACAAAAATGCAAGATCCATTACTTTTTTTCCACAACTGCTATAAAATACTGAACTCTTTTCAAATCCCATCTACGCAGAGTCGTTAAGTTAAAATCAGTCCGGCCAAACTATGCGACTCTCCCCTTTTCCAGGTTTGGAACGAACCTTTCAATATTAAGGGTTTACAACCCCAGGGCCTCTGTATTTATGTAAGGAAGGGGGGGGGGGGTCAGGCGAGACAGAGGAATCCACCTGGATTTCCCTTATCCGCGGTCACCACGAAGAACAGCTGTTTCTGAAAGAAAACGTCTGCTGTTGCTACGATGTTCGATTTCCGAGATTTGACTTCAAAGGATTTTAGTATGGATTCAAAGGATTTGGTATTTTCGTAGTCGCTCATAGAAAATATCGCTTGCTGTTTGTGTTTCTTCTGCCCAAAAAACCCAAACAGAAACTAAAAGTAGTTTAAATTTTTAGTTCTTTACTTTTCGTAATAAGTTAAGTGTGTATAAAAAATACAAGAAGAATATTTTTTTAAAAAAATTGTTTCATTAAAAATTTGCCACAAAAAATTCCACCATGGCAGATTGTGGAATGTTGGCGATGATTTTTTTTGAAAAACGCTTCTAAAACAGTTAAATTTTTGCATTAAGGAGATTAAAAAGCATTTATGGAAGTAAAATATGCCAGTTAAATAACAAAAGTTTTTTTAATATTCCTTTTATTAAATAATAAAAAGATTTTTTATTATTTTTTTAATTAGATACTCTTACCTTAAATCAAAAAGTATGCCCAAAACAGGAGAACAATAGCAAAAATAAAACAATCATAGTGTTAAATGAATCATTAAATTATTCGTCAAAAAGGTGAAAATAAGTATTCCAATAATCAGCGTAGTTATGTAATGTAAATTTTCCTTATTAATTAATTTTTTTTAATTTTTCAAACATTTAATTTTTTTAAATGCCTCGAACTAATGTCAAAAATTATGAATTAATATATAAAAAATGTTAACACTTATTGACTTATTTAATTGGTTAAAAGAATACAAAACAAATGAATATTTCAAAATTCTAGCTGAAATCGAAACCCAGATTAGATTAATGGAAAAAATAGTAAAGACCGAACTACAAAAAAAAAAAAAAAAAAAAAAGAAAGAAAGAAAGAAAGAAATGTAGAATTCATTTGCAGATTACAAGATTATAAGATATTTATAGATTTTTAATTAAGATAATGAAAAATATAATTTGCTAATTAGCTGTTAATAAATTTTAGGCTCAAATAGCTTTTCAAGTAAGGAATTGCATCTCAACTGAGTGTGATAACAAAAAATGTTGGGGGTCGAAAAATACGCATTGAAACCGGCATTGTTATATTTCGCAGCTCAAATTCTAGAACTTACAGTACTCTTTACTTTTACAGAAACACTTTTTAAACAGATGATATCCTTACTCTACAAATCCCTACAAGTGGGTATAGAAAAGGTGTGGGATCGACTACATTCTACCGATGACGGGATGTGCTTCCCATGGGATGGGTTATACAGAGCCCGGTGATTTTCCTTAGAACACAACCTTAAAACCCGCCAATGTTATCACGACGGTCCGGTCATTTAGATTTTATCAATGTGCCCCAGGGCGTGTCGGAGCAGTTAATGTGTTATCCTCACTCTATAATTCCCAATGCAAAGAAACTAAATCCGAGATTTAACACAGTATCGGGTAAAATCCTAGATGGGCCCACCTCTTGGCGACTTATTTGAAATCTCGCCAAGTTGACTACTAATTGAATATTTGTTATTATTTTTCAATTAAAAAACGATACTTAAAGGCCAGAAATAATAATAAATATAATAAAAAAATAAATAGTTATAAAATAAAAAAATAATAATAAAATAAAAAACATAAAATAACTATAATAAAAAATAAAATTAAAATAAATTTTAAATTATTTAATAAAATAAAAAAAGAAAGAAAGAATAATAAAACTAAATAAGAAATAAATAAAAATAAAAAATAAATATATAAAATAAAATAAATATAATAAAAAATAAAATTCAAAAAGACGCCAAGAGGTGGGCTGTGCTAGGATCCACCCCAGTACCGGGCTGGAATCGTATTTTTAAGAATTAAGACTTCAATTTTATCTATACAGTATATACGTCCTTTTATCTATACAAAACATGCTTTCTATGTATTTTAAAATTAAAACTCTTATAATTTCTATAAATCAAATATGGCTCAATGAACTACATTTGATAGTTTTTTTGACCAGTATAAACAGACGCATTAAATTGCCGTTTTAGATTTCAACTTCATTGAAACTTTTATCAGATTAAAAACTTCCTCATTTCTGAAATGGAATAGTGTATCACTTTAAAAGTTCATTGCCAGTTCACAATCAATCTACTAATCGAAATTTCACAATTGCGAAATGTACCTTTTTCCCATAAGACCAATTAGGGAGAAGCTCCTATTTTTAGAGTACAAACTATAAAAATTAAATGACGCAAGAGAAATCACTCCTAACAATTCATTCAGCCACAAAATGCAATTTCAACTATGTGTTTCCTCACATCCTTTTGTAGTAAAAGCTTTCCTCTAATCGGCGAGATAATGACTCATCCAGTTCCTCTTTCCACTCAAAGCGGAATTATTGGACAGAATAAAAAAATTTCGAATGTTTTACAGATGACTCATCAAATATTAGTGGACAACCAGTTAATAAAAAAAGTTACAGAAGCAGAAAGTAGATAAACAAAACTCGATTCGATGCAATTGATCAAGACTTATCAGTCGATGCATCAGCATCAGCGATATGGAATAGGAAGTAGAATTATTGAGAAATTGCCATAAATTCCACGAAATATTCGAAAAGGAAATTGGAATATATAATGAATAGTATCCTTTAGCTTTGAAAAAAATCACATAACTAATTCTCATTAATCGTGATATTTTCTGTAATGTTTAATTTATTTTTTATTATTTTATTTATTTATCTCTCCTCTCCTATCGCGAGCAATTGAGTGATTTTTCTTGGTTGATTATTCCAGCGTTACGCAAAAATGGGAAGGAAAAAAAAATCTCTAAATATTTTTGGCAAGAGAAGAATTCACCATTAATTTCGAGCTGTACTTCTTTAATTAAAATTGTTAATTAATATAAGAGCACGATCTTGTTCTGACAGAATTCCGAGCTCGGAATAAAACTGCAGACGACTTTTATTCATATATAAAGAACTTCTTAATCTTATTAAATTTAGAAAGTTTTTTCAGTTCCGAATAATTAAAACAAGTAGAGAAAAACTAATTATGATACAGTGGTTATCCATTAGACTAAATATATTTTTATCTAAAATAATAATAATAATAATCGGGATGCATCTGCATCAGCAATATGGGATAAGAAGTAAAATTATTGAGAAATTGGGATGAATTCTACGAAATATTCGAAAAGGAAATTGGAATATATAATGTATAGTATCTTTTAGCTTAGAAAAAAAATCACATAACTAATTTTCCTTAATCGTGATATTTTCTGTAATGTACAAATTTTTTCTCTTTTTTTTTATTGCGAGCAAATGAATGATTTTTCTTGGTTGAATATTCCCGCGTTATCCAAGAATGAAAACCAATAATCTTTAAATATTTGTGGCATCAGAATAATTCGACATTTACTTAGAACTGTACTTATTTAATTAAAATTGTTTATCAAAACAAGAACACGATCTCGTTCTGACGGTATTCCGAGATCGGAATAAAATTGCAGACGATTTTTAGAGAGATTTTCAGTTCAGAATAAGTAAAACAGGTAGAGAAAAACTAATTATGATACAGTAGACTAAATATATTTTTATCTAGAAAAAAAAAATCGGGCGTGCCCCTTGAAGCTACAAATTATTATGTAACATATTCGTGATGAGCATTCTCATATGAAGAATTAGCTAATGACAGTAATTAATCATTAAAAAAAACCTAGAATTGCTACTCGAAAGTATGAATTAATAACACGTAACTGAATTGATGCGTAACTGACAATTAATGGAATTAAATTTCCATTTTAAAATCGTTGTTTTTGGTGAAAACACAATATAATGGACACAAAGTATAACATGCTATATGTACAAACACTGCAAGTTCGTATGTACTAATATTATACGTACTACCTAAAAAATGTTTAAATTCTGTTGCAATTCATACAGAAACTTAAAAATTAAATTTTAAAAAGAAGTTGTATTTTTAAAAGCCAATTAAGGATTTCAAATCACATAACACATTTTCTATTGATAATTATCAACTGTAACCGTCTATATAAAGAGTGCAAGAAATAAAGGAAAATTCCTTTTAAAAATTAACATGGAATTAATACGAAACTTCCAATTTAACATTTTTTCCAGATGTCAAAGCAGACAAGAAGACGATTTAGGAATTTATTTTTCTATGGCAGAGAATATTTTATACATAGGGATAATAGCGGATAACAAATGTTAAGAAATATTATTACATATGGTTTATTTATAGGACGAACATTCATAAAAATATCAAAAAAAATTATTTCTATGAAATAAAAATTATAAACAAAGAAATATTTTAATAATTTCATTACTGTTTATAAATTATAAGAAATCAACTATATTACAATTATTTAACATTCTAATAGTAAAATCTATAAATTATTAGAAATTTTATCTATAAATTATTGAATCATAAACTCGATAAATGAATTCCAAATAAAGCTATACTTTGATTCATTTTGAAAAACAACATAGAAAACTTACACAAGATCGACATGCAATAAATAGTTATTTAAAATTTAACATCTGCCATACGTGAACGGACAAGAATACAGATTTATTTCTAAATCAAAATTTAATGTTGCATAATAGCAATAACTGTATAAATTTTGAGTTCCAGGGACTAAATGTGAATTTGAACATAATGTGGAATTATGATATAATCACTAACAACTACAGAGCGACATCACTGACAAAGACATAATATAAATTTCCTGCCCATGAAATTAAATATTTTTGGTACAGATTTATGACATAGATGACCGATTATTGGGATTTCAAATCACATTTTGCTCAGTTACCTTCCAATATAATTAAGATAATAGTGAGGACTATTTAACTTGGCGTAATGATACACCACGCAACTATCTTCATACTGTCAAAGACAGTTGTCAAAAATTAGAATAACTTTTACCGCATTTACAAATTTCCTCTTCGTAGTTGCTTCTTTATAGATGGGGAGGGGTTCATGTGGACTAAGCTGGATACACACTTCAAGACAATAAATCCAATTCTGTCATTATTTTATAAATGGAACACATTCCAAGGACTCAGTGCAGCACTTAGATACGAATACCAAAAACCCACCTGGCACGACACATGGTCGAGTTCTTTATCAGAAGAACGCTGTGTCTGGCGTCTAATCGAAAGGTAAAGTGTTTCGATAACATATGTAATTACATACTATTTACACAGCCTGCTTTTAGCAAAACATAAAAGAATATTAAGAAACATAAAAACAGCGCTAAAAATGGCGCGAATTATTTACATCTATAAAAGATCCAGAATTACGCAAGAGCTTCGGATCGATACGTAGTAGGATTAAAATATAAGTTTAATAGACGAGGAACTGTAATTTAAACTGAAAGGTAACAAACAGGCTGTACAGCTACGCTCGCTACATCATCCATAGATATGTTCCGAAGTAACAGATAGATTAGACAAAAATTTAGTTTTATACATTATTAATCCAAAAATCTGAAAAATGAATTTCTGTATTTGTAAGAAATTGGTGAAATATTTTGGATGTCTTTCAAAAATCTTTGGAATATAATAAACAGGT
>JAPMOR010120142.1:117805-170640 GCA_026543865.1 Argiope aurantia
TATATATATATATATATATATATAAAATTTAGATAACTTTTAAATAAGTGGTAAAGGAAATTAAATATTAATAATTATTTCTAATATGTAATAATAAACTCAAATTAGGAGAAAAATAAAGCAAAAGCAAATAAATTATTGAATTTCCTAGACTGAAATTTTAAAAAAGTATCCATAATTCAAATCTCGAAGGTATTAATATTTTCGCTAGGAGAAAGCATCATAAGTAAAGCCTATAGATAGTCCGTAACCTGTGGAAGTAAGGAAACGATGACGGATTTACAATGTATGGAGCATCTATAAATGGCTGTCAATAGAAAAAGCAAATGCGGACCAATCTCTTTTGCTAGTCTTTTATGATGACAACCCACCAATCTTAGGAGCATAGGTCTCTCAGATATGAGGATGAGAAGTTGATATATAGAGAAGGATTTTTCTTCCCCGATGGGTAAAAAATGATGTAGAGTTAAGTAACCTCTACTCCAATGATAGGCAGAAAAATTCTTTAATGAGTGGCGGACGAATATGGACGCACCGTAATGATGGGAGCCATTTCGAATTCACCACAGTAACTGTTTTCATTGTCTTGTTGGTCTGGTCATTCAGGTCAGCTTGCTAAAGTAGGTTAGGGAATACCTTTTTTGTAGTTACCTCCATATTTAGAAGACCAAGTAAGATTTTTTTTTCCAGGTATTTCAGATGATTTAGATCAATAGGTGAAGACAAGTATGACTTCTTAACTAATGAATAAAGTTAGGCACAAGTTAGACCATTTGGAATTAAAACTACCACCAATATAAATAAAATCTGCATATATTCAATTTAAAAAAAAGATAAAGTTGACAATAATATAACCTCTATTTATTTTTGCTTTTTGTTTATCTTTTTTTTCCCCCTCCAATATTTCAGGTTTTACATAGTTACATTTTTTATTGACATTTCATTTCACAACTTATACACATACCACCAACATATAATTACTAGATAATGCCATGGGACAGTTATCTAGTAATAGATAAGACACTTTGTCCCTCCCTGAAACTACCTCCCTCTAAATAACTTTCAAATAATTGATGGCTGATACAAAAATGAGGTATTCGAAACACTGGATGTTGACAAATGATGCGCTTCGAAAAAATGCAGAACAACACATCATCACCAAGAAATGAACCAATCTACAGCACAACAAATAGCGTATTTATCACTACATGCGTTTCACCCGTTGATTTTGTTGGCAGCTGCGCGGAGTTCCAGAGACGCTTTGAGGATGGCGAGTGGCCAGATATCAGCAAGGACCGCGTCTTCAGCTGGAACGCGTCGTAAATTAAAGCGCTATTAAGTAAACAAGAGGGGACATTATGTGTATGCAACGGACTTAACGAATTAATGCAGGCCCAGAGTTTAATTGCCCTCTTTAGATGTGATAAAAAAGAAACAGTAACTGTATTCAATCAAAAAGGTGTCTGCCTTTATCGATTAAAAAGATTCAGAAGATAAGATTGTGAAATAAAACGTAAGTTTAATTGCGGGCTATATAGAGATTTTACATTTTTACAATGACATCCTAATCATAAGATGACTTTTTTTTTTTTTTTTTTAAATCAGCGATCGATCAAGTGGTTTAATAAAACTGGGTCATGACATTCCGTTTTTGTCCCTTCGTCGTGTTTCTCTTCAAACCAACAGTCTCCCCGAAACTTTCTCGCGTACCCTCTAGTAAGGTGTTATTCCAGAGAACGCCTTTCATGGCACTGGCGTATAACAGATACGAAATATTAACATGACATGAAAATTTTAACTTAATCGATCATGTGATCCTTGGTGAGTTTTTTTTTTGGGGGGGGGGGAGCGATTTATGCCTGGTACGCAATTAATAGTACCCGATAATTGTATTTGTGCTTTAGACGCTTTTTTCACATCCGAACTCAAACAAAAATCTGACGAGGAACTAAACTTATAGTCATAAAATCACATAACGAATTTGATATATCACTGCGTTTATGAGTTATCGTGTTTACGTTTTTCTGAAAGTAGAAACCGACAGACGGCCAACCCGTCGTTGGATACGAGTCAAAATCTTATATATGACTATTCTATAACTGTGAAATCTGCATAAAAATCCAGTTAAGCATTTTATCCATCTAGCTCTTCCCTTTTTTGTAGTTATGTGTTAACTAATGTTCGAACAGCTAGACTGAAAAACTTCTTCTCAACGAATTTTTACTTAAAATAAGATAGAAATCCAGAAATTTTGTGTAAACCTTGCAAACGAAATTTCATACGTCTAGCTCAAAGCGTTTTTGAGTTATCTTTATTACAGACAGACATAATGCCAAAAATGTATTTTCAGAACGCAATAGTCTCAGGTTTTAAACGTGGAGATTCGTAAAAATCTCGAGTTCGAATTCTTTAACAGTACTTTCTGTCTATTTCGTATACGAGAAAGTAAAAATAGCATAAATACATTATCATAAATTCTGTATGGCGCCGTCCTTCTTTTTATTCTCTTGTCTTCCATCGTTACGCCATTAGATCTTTATTCTTAATTTTCTTCCAATCAAACAGTTTCCAATATATTCACTTCTTGTTCCTTCAATGCACGTCAATGCTCTTTCTGATGGGCCTCGATGCCTTAATCTTCAAGTCTCGCTCCAGGTTCGATACCCGATTCTACAAAGTGTCCATAGTGCATGTTGGTCTTATGCACATTAAATATGATATAGAGGATCAAGTGTCCTCCTTTTGGTGTGGAATGTTATTTGGAGAAGTGTCGCCCCTTTCACCTGACCATCGTTCAAAAGCACTAGATATGTTGTATTCATATACTCACGTTGTTTCAAAACGGGACAATAATACGACAGAAATAAATCCAAAATTTCCTAATGGTCCATAAAGTAATAACTACTTATGCATTATTAGAATAGCAGTTCAGGGCTGCGGTGGCCTGGTGCTAAGTTCTAAGCTTCAGAAGAGGAGGTTTTCAGGTTCGAGACCCGATTCTACCGAAGAATCGTCGTGTAAGCGGGTATGGTGCACATTAAATCGATCTGTGCCAACGACCTCCCTCTGGTGTGTTGCGGAAGTTTGGAGTGCCGGCTTATGTTCCATCCTCGTCATCTGATTGCGTTTCTAAATTACGAAGTCCGTCCCCAAATAGCCCTAGTATTGCTTTAAAACGGGACATTAATATAATTAAACTAAACTAGAATAGAAGTTAGTTGGCAACAGGAAGTAGGTTTTGAACAGAACTAATCAGTAATATTAGTTGACTGAAATAAAAGCTTCAGCATTTAATCGTGCATTACAGTGCCTATTCGAATGAATGCGTAGCATGTTGCTTCTATTTTATCACTTGTTTTATTTGTTGGGTTCATGTTCCGGACATAAGCTGACAACAATTAATGCGACGGGTCTCTTAGCTGTGAACTGTTACCGGAAGACGAAAAAAATAATTTGGCGGCTTATGAATGTTCCTTAGATTGAATCATAAAGATTTAAAGAATCTTTAAACAAAGACTACAGTGGCATTTCATGAATCAGCCTTTTGATAAATATCACTTCATAGAACCAATGTATAGTGCGTAATGAAATTAATCAGCTTTAAATAATCAATAAATCCATGGAAATACAGCTAAACACATCTATTTTTTTCGACGTATATTTCGGGAGGGGGGGGGGAGATAAAAGAAATTAGAAAAAAAAATAATGTAACCTCTGAATTACATTAAAAACTTGAAATCCGCCGTCTCGCGGCAGGATGTTCACATCTTCAGAACATATGCACTTTTATCACGAAAACGTCCTCAGGAAGAAAATGAGGTCATCGAGCCGTTATTCAATATAACCGTGACTGAATATTCCGCAACAACAACAACTAGTTGTCATGGTAATCCGCGGAAAGGAAAGCGAAAGGAACATACATTATTCACAAAAATGATCACTAGTACCGCGCACGGCATCTTCATATCCTTGAATTTTGAAGACATTTTATCCAAAGAAGGGAATGATTATTCTTAAACTAGATCTGAAACGGTATGAATTATAGGTATTTAGGGAGGACGATGATATATAACGTGCATGCATGCCGTAGGGATGTAAATAAACAAACATACAAGATACTATCATGAAGGTTAGGGCTATTACATAAGTATAAATTGAAAGTTAATAATGTCAAGAATAAGGTTACATAAAATATATTTTTGAAATCCCAAAAAAGGTTTAAAAAATGGTATTCAATATTTCAAACTAAAATGGGATTTTAAATAGCCCCGCTTTAGTTATCGAAATTCATGGTTAGAAATATTTTTTTCTTCGCACAAATTTGACTTTTTTTAACAGAACGAAGACAGATTCTTCATTATGCTGATTCCAGAGAAGTATGTTTAAAAGCAGCTGACACACAAGTTGCAAAAATAAAGCATCTTCTCATTACATATAAGTAATAGAAACATATTGTCAATATTTTTGATTCAACTCTAAACATGACTAATATGAAAACAATGTTAAATCTTTGAATTTATAACCTCAAGGTAATGAACTAACAAAGATCTTCAAACAGACGTTATTATTAACCCTTTAAAGGACCATTTTTTTCTAGTTATATTATGTTAGAATATTTTTAGGCTTGAAATTAGAATAAGAAAAGGGATTCGTTTAGCTTATTAGATAAATTTAATTTGATTAATTAATTAATTTGGTTAATTAATAATTAAGTATCAAATCAAGACACATCATTTTGTGTAAGATAAAAAACTGAAACATCTAAGGTTCTGTCTTCCTAAAAAAATTTGTCAGAATGCCAACCTACATAAATTCATACAAAGATTGATAAATTTGGTGGGAAGCATACTTCCCACGGCCCTAGAAAGGGTTAAATCTACATTTTAACTAAACAAGTTTTTTTTAAACAAATACTAAGCAATTAATGACATTTTGTCTTAAGCTCTTTTTCATCTAAAAAAAGATGCGCCATGTATTCATAAAAATATATTTGTACACGCATTTGATGCGTATCAGGTGAGCATAAAACCTCTGTGCTATATCAAAAACGTGCTAAGCAATAAAATTCTCTAAAACTAGTTATTTTGGAGACTTTCTTGAGTTCCTTGAATGTTTACAAAGCACTTCAACTTCAAGCAATGTATTCAAAAGCTCTTAAAATAGTATAGTATTAAGTTTTAACACAGCCGATTCTCACAATCGAACCATTTCGGTTTTTCCTATCATTTCGTCACGGTTTAAACGAATACAAAAGACAGAAGGTTTCATTAAAATTTGGAGATATGACATTGGTTTCACTGGGACACACATACATCGCTTCTGCAGTTGCAAGTAATCAATGCCAAAACAAAGCTCAGTCATTGAAACGAATGCGAACAATACGCAATATAAACAACATACAAACATAAAATCACGTTTCTCAGTTTGGAATAGAAAAGAATAAAATGAAAAACATTCATAGAAAAATAGAAAATTACTTAACAGTAGGAAATAAATGGCAGGCAGAATGCCGTATATTAGGCAATTACGATTCATAAAAAACAAGATTCGCTTTATAATAAAAAGATTACTTTTCTTAAAACACTAGGCTTATTTTCGTGCCTTTTGAAAGATGGCCTACCGGGATTTTGATTACATGTGTAAAAAAAAAAATATGTGTGTATAAATTTCCTTTATTTATTAAAATTTCAGTAAAAAGGGATGCAATGCGAAAATAATTCAAGAACATTTATTTCCATTTGAATTACTTTCATTGTTAAAAAATAAATGATTGAACACTTTTCCAATAAAGATGATATCATATTCCATTTAATTATACCAAACAAATTATTTCTTAAAATTGTATTTTTAAATTGTAATTAATATTTCATCAAATAGTTTCTGGTATTCCATCCATACGTAATAAAGATGTGTTTCGCACGAGTTATTTTCACACTTCTGCAGATTATTTTTTAGTGGAAGAAGCTAAATGGTATTGTTAAATAAAATTTCGAAAACTGCAAAAATAAGTCACTGCTAAAAAAAAAAAAAAAGTAACTTTTTACCTTGTTTATATCTTTCAAAAAAAACAACAACAACAGAATGAAAATCAGAAAATCAATAATTTTTAAATGCGATGTGCGTGAAAATCTCAAACAAATGAAGCAATTATCAAAACAAATTCTTATTGTTAATAGTTTATGCCATAAAAGCTTATAATTGTCGGAATGTATTATATATTTGGAATGGGGAGGTAATATCAAAAATACAAGCGTCCAACTTAAAAGTAATGAAAAACAGAACTCTCGATTTAAGCATGTGCTACTTGAAAAAAGAATTTGAACGTTATAAATTAAATAAAAAGATACAGAAGCGATTATACATTGTAATAAATAAATAAATAAATGAAAGAATTAAAATTATAAATACGAATTTTAAAAAATCTTGCAACTACGTTCCAAAAGTACAAAAAATTAGTTTTAAGGAAAACAACTCGCAATACATATTTCAGAGATATGCATTACCTTAAATCTTCATTATTGTTTACAGCATTGCCCAAATAAAATCAACAAAAGGCAAGAATAAATTTTTTTAATTTTATTCTTAGAACAAAAATCCGTTCCGCCGTAGAAATTAATCTTCAGGACACAATCCACGGCAGAGATAAACATCAACTCTGTTCTGATTCTTGTTTACCAAACGATATTATCAAGAGGCGATTAAAAGAACAGCATATTTCCATTTATAAACATAGAACGTGCAATCGATGACAGCTTTCATTCTCCACTTAACTAATTTCTAAACAGAAGCATTCTTACATGGCCATGTATAAACTGTTCTTCACAAAAGAACTGTTTGAAGCGAGATCAATCAGCTGAGTCCTCCACGGAGTTTACGTTCGCTTCAACAAGATAATTAAACTTTAATCGTTCAACAGCTCACAAATATCTGGCCTTGGAATCCAGAGATTACGAGAGACAATGAAGAATAAGATGTCACTTTTGAACCATTAAGTTTTAAAACGGTTGATTTAGTTCTTTTATGTTTTTGAACGCAATTTTATGAAGTACTATAAAGATGAAATCTTGACTTATATTTCTATTTTATTAGTCTTTAAAACAAATGAATAAGCAAAAAAATTTGATTAAAAGTTTGTAACATTTCTACCTTTTAAAATGGGATTGAATTATATGGCAAACAGTAATAATAATAATAAAGTAATCGTAACAAAATAGTCATGGCACAGAAAATAATTTTGGTTAACAAAAGAGAGTTCGTGGTTCTTGTCTACATTGTTAAATAATAACTCTGAATTAAAATGTGTTATTTCTTACAAATAATTTTGGGATTGGCCTGGTCCTTTTGAATCGCGATCAGATGACGAGGACGACTTTCCCCTTTCCAATATTCTGCGCCACGACGGATGACAGTATCGGCCCTAGAATGACAGATTTCGTGGGTGCATGGCCTGCTGACGTTCTTCTATGGTTTAGTTTAGTTTAGTATATTAACCTTCCGTTTTAAAGCAACATTAGGGCTATTTTGGGAAGGACATCGCAATTTTGTACCGCGGTCAGATGACTAGGACGACACCTGAGAAGGCACCCCCCCACTCCAAGCTTCCACACCACATCAGCAGGAGGACGTTTGGCACCGACGGATTTAATGTGCACCAGACCCGCATACACGACGGTTCTTCAGTAGAATCGGGTCTCGAACTTGAAACTATCTTGTTCCGAAACCTTATCACCGCGGCCGACCGCTCTTCTCTGGAATATGTTGATAGAACAGATAGACGAATTTGCAATCCTCTAGCTTCCAAGCTGAGAGTTTAATAATTCAGAGAGCCTTTCAGATATTTTCAACGTTTAATAATCAAAGTGGTTTAGTAAACATCTAAGATATTATGAAATTTACAATTCAATATAAAACAACGGTGATATAAATGAAATAGAATGAACTACTGACCATAATTAATACAAATGTGATGATTTATTGTTTGTATCTTAGTTGGATTCTCACGTTAACAAAAACGAGTAACATAAATTTCATAATTAATAAATTTTGGTAATTTCGCTAATTTACTAATTTCAGTTTTACATTTCATAGCAGACCATCATCTCAAAAACCGTAAAATGAATTGTCTTACAAAAAAAATTAAAACATTTATAGAATTCAACAAATTTAGCTGTATTTTGATAATCAGCCATACACTGCTACAAGTCTCCTAACAGAGATAAGGATAACTACAATAATTAGCTCAAATTTTATGAATTAAATTTTTTTTCGTCATCATCGGCTCTTCAGCTGTATGAAGTAAGCTAAAATAAAAGCTGTCATGTGATTGAATATGTGTTTTAATTTAATTTAGTTATATTAACTTCTCATTTAAAAGCAACACTAGGACTATTTTGGGAAGGATGTCGCACTTTTGAATCACGGTCAGATGACGAGGACGACCACCGAGCTGGCACACCCCCACGCCAAGCTTCCACACCACACCAGCGGGAAGACGTTTGGCACCGACGAATTTAACGTGCACCAGACCCGCATATGCGACGGTTCGTCGATGTAATCGGATCTCGAACCTGAAACCCTCCGGTTTCGAAGAAAAGATCTTACCACCAGACCATATGTAAAACACAATCTAAAATAAAAGATAATGCATGTGATATGAAAATGCAAAGCATCTGCACACTTGTTTTCAGCAATCATTTCTAATTAACCAGCGGGAGTGGTCTCCCAAAAACTTTCTCGCGCACTCTCTAATTATTGGTTTAGTTTAGTTTAGTTTAGTTATATTAACGTCCCGTTTGAAGCAACACTTGGGCTATTTTGGGACGGACCTCGTCATTTTGAACCGCGGTCAGATGACGAGGACGACACCTGAGGAATTAAGGTTGTGTTTTAAACGCGTTCCTCCCCAACCAACCGAAACCAAAATTTGGCGCAGAACTACAATTGCAATCACAAAATCACATACCAAATTTGATATATTTTGAGTTATCACATTAACATGTTTATAAAAGTACAGGCCGACAGATGTTTCACCACCGCGTCGAATTTCTTTAAAATATGTTGGGTGCCCACACAATAGATGTTAAATCTGAATACAGAATTTTATGCATCTAGCTCTCTTCGTTTCGTAGTTATATTCGAATAGTCGGACAAACAAACTACCTCCGATCGATTTTACACAAAATTTGACAGATATCTGCAAATTTTATGTAAAGACCGTGTACCAAATTTCATTCAACAAGCTCAAAGTTATGTTTTTCAGAGACAGGCAGCTATTTTCCAAAAATATGTTTTTCGAACCGAAGGAGGTCTGAAATATGGAAATTCGTCTAAACCTCCAATTTGAATTTTATGTCGGTTTCAATTTCTTTTTCTACACTTTATTAAGGAGAAAATAAAAACTGACTTACTTTCATTGAATTTTTATATCAGTGACTAAATAAGGATAAACGCCAACTGGAGAATTTATTTATTTTTGCTTTCTAGCAAGGCGATGCCTGCTTTCACTTCTGTTAAGAGACTGGCGACAAAATTTAATCATTTGTATCTCTCAGAATATAACTCTAAACATATGAAACTGACATGCGCCATCATTACAAATCTGGAAGAAAGAGGTAATTACAATAGAGATGCGATTAAGGAAAACCCATCCACTTAATAAAACCCGAGTATGTAATGGAAAATTTAATACTAAGTACTTAAGTTTGTTATCTACCTAAGTGCTTAGATAACAAACACCGACATAAGGAGAAAAAAAAATCATATGCAAAGTGCTCTGGGACTATTTTAAACAGATCAGCAACTTAGAAATCCTCCACTGCGTTCGAAGGCATCCATCTCAAGATGTTTTAATTACAGCGAAAGTTTAAATCACTCAACATCTAATACTATCTCATATGACCTTGAGATAAAAAAAAAGGGAGAGAGAAAGCGCAAACAATGATGCCGCGAGCAAAGCAAATCCTCTTCCTCAACATGTGACCTTCGCAACAACAGGGTGATTTACGGATTACGGGGCAAAGGAAAAAAAAAAAAGAAAAGAAAACTAAATGTGATAAGTCGGAAGATTATTACTCTTAGGGTAATAGCAACAAGTGTTTCGCTTTTCCTCCCTGCAGAAACCGTAAATGCGGAGAATGCAATCCATAACGCATTCGCGGAGTCATTGTTTACTAACAAAAAGAGTTGGGCAAAATGAGATCCACGTGAGCCAGAGCGGCCTTGAAACATTTTTATTACATCACTCGTTGTATATTTTAATTGTTGCTTTCGATGCTCAAACTCAATCGATACACGATGGGAAATTAAAAAGGATGAATGGATTTTTAATGCAGCGTAATGCTTAACTTGTTCCATTTTTTTTAAAATAATCGAATAAACATGGTTATTCAATTGCCGTGGTTCTCGATTCCTGAGCTACAGCGGAATTTTAACCTTATACTGCATTTTCGTTACTATTACTGTACTGTTACTGTTACTGTACTGTACTGTTACTGTTTCTGTACTGTACATTGTCGTTGGTGTACTGTTGGGCCGCGGTGGCCTGGTGGTAAGGCCTCGGCTTCGGAACAAAAGGGTTTCAGGTTCGAGACTCAATTCCATCGAAGACCCGGCGTGTAAGCGGATCTAAGTGTTTCTAAATCCGTCGGGACCAAACCTTCTCCCGTTGGTGTGGAGAGTGGGGTGCCAGTTCAGGTGTTGTCCTCGTCATTTGACCGCGGTTCAAAATTACGAGATCCGTCCCAAAATAATCCTAGTGTTACTTTAAAAGACAGGATGTTAATATAGCCAAACCAATCCATTTTCTGTTAAATGTGAAATATTATACCAAGAGAATATTAACACTAGAATTAGCGGACCAGTCAAAATGACCGCTTGATCTCTAATATTTCAAGTGTGAACATAATCAACTCCCGCCATCCCATAATAAAGAGGAAGGGGAAAAAAGGGATGAAAAGCAAGAAATCTATCACCCCCCTTTTCAAACTCGTCATTCCACCCCCTCGATTAAGAAAAGCAAATTTTTGGATTTATCTATATTTCTTTTCACGAATAGATAACCCAGCCGCGATACTTTCGCTGGTTGAGAAATGCTGGTAGAAGAACATAGCCAGAACCACTAAAAAACTTGTGTAACAGCAGAAAGCTGCGGAGGAGATTTAGTCAGCAGAGGAAAAAATAACAGACACTAGGAAAATAATCTTCTAGTGAAATAAGGAAAATGTTTAAAGCATGGGAAATTATTGCATCATACGTTAAGAAGCATCGTCCTGATAAGGCAGTAGCTACACGCGCTTCAAATTCATTTAACGATTGGACTGTTTTCATCTTCGCCGATGTTTGAAGTATAACCAAATACAAAAGTTTTAGACAATTTTTTGTGAAAAAAAAAAAAAAAAGCGAGTACTATAAATAAGAAATTACATAATTATAAGTCTGTTAGAGTATTTTTTCTGGAATGTAGCGCGTTGTTCTAAGTTACATAGATTCCTATATTTAACGAGTGTTTCACATTAAAAGTAAAATTCGGGAACGAATTATGCTCGCTAAGCGAAATTCCACTGTATATTTAAACTAGAAATACCGAGGTTCTTGGGTATTTTTGCACTTAAATCCCCAAAAGCTCTAACATCCATTTACCCCAAATCAGTGTTAGAGACAAAGTAGATTTTTAATCGTTTGACGTCCCCTCACAGCATAGCGGCTCCATGCAATTGTACAGTCTGTTTAGTTGGAAATCCACCACTGCCAGCAATGTGGAGCTTTTTCAAATTTTAAAAACAATTATAGGAAATGAAGACACCGTATAGCCGAGGGCAGAACACTCGCAGACTTCAACCATAGATGTATAAATAAATGTACGAGTCACGGGGAAAATCATTTTAAAAAATTGTAACTATTTAATTAATGTAGAAATTCCTAATAGGATGAAAAATGAAATAAATAAATATTATTTAAATCAGTTAAACAGACAATATAGACAAAAAAATAAGATATCAGTTTAATAGGAAAAATTATAAAAAATGCCAATACGAATCATTGCACAGTCTGCGATAACGATATTAGACGCTTACAGCTACTTCTCCTCAAAACGAAAATAATAGTAATAATAAATAATAGTAATTCCAATATATGTGTATGTGTCTATAATAAAAATATTAAACTCTAATACATATATTTACACATAAAAAAATCATTGTAACTAAGAGGAAATTTATGCATAAATAATAAAATATGCCAAACATAATTTAACATAATTAAACTACTAATAAAAGATAAAAAATAATAAAAGGGGAGTAATTAACTGTTTCCAACTGCTTGTCGAAAACAACATATTAGAATGTCTTAAGGTTATGAACACAGCTGGACCAAACAGCAATAAAAAATACGAAGAACAGTTTTATAGTTATAGTTTCGAAAACTACTGACGTCACCGGCAAAAGCCTATAACAAAATCGAAATGTTTCTTTCAGAATGTTGATTATTATTGCACAGCCCCGAGAAAATTTTGAAAAACTCGCTACTTTTCCTGAAACATTTTAAAGTAAATTATGATAATGTAATAAATTTAAATTTTTCAAGTCGCACACACAGATTAAACAGAAAACTTGTTTTTCCGCTATCATTTTGTAAATACGGATATTAAATCGAGAAAACTTGGAACATCGAAATTACACCCAGTTTTAAATATGACATCATTCGAATCTCTAAAAAAATACTTTGCTGTTATTTCTATTTCGCTCGAGATTGGAATAACAACTAGGATTTTTAAATGACATTTTTCATCTTATAATGCCCATGCTTTTCATCTTATTATTTAGAGCTACATTAATTTCGTTACATGAAAGTAAATGACTACATTATCTATATTATGCATATTTTTGAATGCATTAAGTTCTAAAATGAGAAAGAAACTAAACGCAAACAAACACAACTTTCTTTTTTTTTTTTAATCTTTTGAAAAATTTCATCTAAGATTCCAAACGAAAAAGAATTCCTGATAAGGAAGAAAGAAAAAGTATTACTATTCGGTAGTGAAAATTTTAAAGCGGAAATATTATTGCTTTGTAAATAACAATGATAAAAAGGCGACTTTCTTTTAAATGAAATTCTTTAACATCAATCATGCGAGTTATAAATGTCATTTAAAATGCATCTCTCATTTTTTTTAATACATCGCATTCATGATAATATGAATTAATGTTCGCAAAACTACGTGTTGCTGTTTTCTTAAGCCTTCAATTATCACTATTTTGGCAAAATCTGAAATATTTCTCTCTACAAATAATTACAAATCGAAATGAAAAAGGAATCGCTGATAACAGATCCGGACTAATATCTTTATTCTAATTATCTTCTTATTTAAATCCTTATTTCGAATTTTGTTTGGTTAACTTCATACGTTTACGCAACAAATCACATTGAGAAATACTGTTGTAATAATTACTTACTAAAAATATGTAAATAGTTACGAATAAGTGGAATGGCATACTTTATATTAATGAATACATGGTGGAAAATAATTTTTTTTAAAGTGATTTTCTTAAAAATGTTGTTGCTTATTTCAATATAAGAACTATATAGGACTACTCCCTGTATGATTTATGCATTTGGGAAATAAGTACGTTTCACTAAAGTTAGTAAAATTTGCAGTGATTACTCGTTACAAATAATGCAGCGTTAAGGAAATATCTTCTCATCTATTAACCCATTAACACCAAGTAAACGGGTTAATAAATGAGATAATATTTCCTTTAAAGCGTAATATATTTTCTTGCCTTTCTTTCCTTTTCCTGTAAAACACAAACTGTTCCTTCACACGTATCCATCATTAAGAGTTTATATATATTTCCAAACAATTTTCAAATGGCATATACCACACTTTAGCTGGATTTTGAGTAGAAATCTCGCCATTTTGAAATTTTTTTGATTGTCGCATTCATTTATTTTCGAAGTAACATGAAATTCGAAAATCTTTTTATTTATTTTTTGATATTCTGTTTCATTAAAAAAAATTTTTATTATGTATCAATTAAGAATATTTTTTAAATTACTTTTTACCAACTTTTTTATAGTTTTTTTAAACAAAATTTAATTTCACGTCAAAATTATTTTTATTCTTTTAATTGTGCTTTCATTTACTTTAAAAGTAAAAAATAAATAAATTGTATTAGGATTATAATTAAGAAATTTTTATTAAGATATATTTAAAAAAACTTTGCTAATGTTTTTCTACCAATTACTTTTTTTTTAAAAAAATTCAATATGTAAATTCACTTCACTATTACTTAAATTTTAATGTTTTTAGCATACTTTGAAAGAAACCGGTTGAAAAATATGCTTTTAATTAAATAAATGAGTTAAACACTTCAAATATAGTAAAATTTATGTTGTCTCTATTGCATATAACATTAAAAAAAAACTAATATCTGTAAGATCTGTAAGAATTTTTGATTATTATTTTTAATATTTCTATTTACTAAAATTAAAAAGAAAGAAATTGATTATTTCTTTATTTTTTCAAATCAAGTTGCCTCTATCATAAAGTGCAAAAGCATGTGCATTTAACAAGCTTATTTCTAATCCTATCTCTGTCATTACAGAATTATCTAAAGTAACGGAGCGAGCATATGAAGCAACAGATTAACGATTAAAGTGATTTTCATAATGAGTGCTTCAATCCCTGGTAGTCAAGGCAATTATAGTATGGTAAGTAAATAAAAAAATACTATCACAGATCAAATATGAAAAGGCACTTTAAATAAATTTTAAAAGAAAAAAAATTAGCTAAATCCTTTTAAAATCGAAATTTAAAAGCATCAATTCAGAGATTGCATCAAAATGAGTGAAATCCAATTAAACGCATCGGTAAGTATTGCCAAAACCCATTACCATAATTCCCATAAAAAATTAGGCAGGGATGATGCAGTATCAAGAAATTCTGAAGCGTAGATAAATTACCGTTGTCACAAATAAAGAAATGCGACGTAATCAAGAAAGAAATAGGAAAATTCTTTAAAAAATCCAAACTTTCCCCCTATGTCTTGTGTTCTTTGTTGAAGCATGGAGGAAGTCATAAAGTCTTAAAAATCATTCACCGGACCCAAGTCATATATTTTATTTATTAGGCCATTTTATTGATTTTCGTTTCGGAGCAGGCGATTTTTTTTTAGTCGAAACCTTCACTTCCTGGAACGGCAGCACTACAGAGAAGAAGGTCGTGTTTTCTTTTCTTTTTTTTTTTCCTTCCCTTTCGTATGTGTGTATGCATGTGAAGAACCTTGGCTTTGTTAACACCTGCGACACGGTAACACGGCCCATCGAGTATGGAAAATATTATAGCTCCTTTTTATGTAATAAACGGCTTATGTAATGCATAGGATAGTAATTTTATAGCATGCAAGACATTTCAGATTTTACGTAGAGAAATCGATCATAAATTCAGTTGACATTGTGTATTCCGTAAAACTATGATATATTGTTTTATTTGGACACAGCGCATCAATGATTTTATGAATTTGAGTATTAACCTAAAATATATTGAAGTACTTGGAAGGCTTTTGTTTTTTCTAAATTATACTCAATTGAAATTTTATTTTCCTTATTATTTTCCCTATATTTATTGTTGTTATTTTTATTTGCTTTGATATTTTCGTAAATATTTTTCAAAAAATAATAATAAATGCAATCTGTTGATGTTCCATAATGAATGGCGCCGATCTAATTTTTGAATCCACCTTATGCTTTGTAAACGGAACCAGATGGGAGTAGTCTCCCCAAAAATTTTTCGCAAATTCTCTAATAAAGGTGAATTTGAATTTTGGACACGTTTTTTCCCACCCGATTGAAACGTTTTTTCCCAACCGAAACCGATTTTTGAGGTATCGCGCTTATATGTTTTAGAAAATACAGATCGATAAATGTGCAACCCGTTGTTGGATTTTGCTAACAATTAAAAAAGTGTCTACACTATAGATGTTAAATCTGTCTACCGAATCTTACCCATCTCTTCATTTTGTAGTAATCGAGTAAACTTAAATTCGAAGAGCCGGACAGATAGACTTCCTCAAAAACGGATTTTTCACAAATTTTGATAGAAGTTTGCAAATTTGGTGCAAAGGCCGTATACTAAATTTCATCCGTCTAGCACAAAACGTTTCATAATCACGAATTCGAACTTTTTTTTTTTTTACCATACCAATATTTTTTTTTCTGTACATCGTATAGGATAAAGTAAAAAATAGCCCCTCAGAATAAGACAAAAATCACATGAGTACTTAGTTACATTTGACTTATGACATCACGTGAGTTGATCAGAATCGTATTTATGCCAACTATCGAAAATCTAAAAGAAATGACTCGAAAATGCGTAAAACAGTCAATGCCAAAACCATTTCATAAACATAACGCTGAAAGCACCACAACAAATCACCCCGTCGACATTTACAGCTCATTTGCACAGTAATAAAACTCAAAAGATTACGCAAACTTTGAAGCGAAGAGTGGCATAGTGTGTCAAGAGTAATCATTTCTGCATTTAATTCCATTACTTTTTCAATTACACAATGAATTGGGATTTGCAAACACGCCCCAAATAGATGACGCAAGGTGGTTTCTGATTTACCTTTTCCAGCCACTGCTTCCACAGCGAAAAGTTCCTCTCATCAGAGAAGATGGAACATTTATTTTCTTGTCCATAGAGAAAAAAGAAAATGTTTCAGTCAAAAAGGTTTTCGTACCTCACGGCACCTACTCGAGTAATTTCAAGATCACATCAAAAAACTTCTTGAAATGTACACTCTATTAATTTTGGAGGTCGAGAACCAATACAAAAAAAAAAAAAAAAGCCTCAACATAAACAACATAAAAGAATCGATTTTCCTTGTCAATAAAGTGAAAACGCTTCCATTAATTACATAAGCTCATTAAATGATAATTTATGAAGATTAAAAAAATAAGATCAATGAAGATACAAACATCACGTATGACTAGAAGATAGCCTTGCTTTCATTCGATATCTTCTATATTTAATTTAGAAAATAAATTGTCAAAAACATTTTTCCCCGGCAAAGTGCTGCAAAAATGGCTTTCAAATATCCTAACGTTTCTCTATCTCTCTTTTGCGGGGGCAAAGGGATAAAATGTCTAAAAATAGTTATTATTCCATTTAATACTGGATTATTCACTTAGGGTTGTTCAATATGCATTACTTATTGTGTTTCAACTAAATAAACGTAATAAAAATGTTGGCTTGTGTGGGGCTTATTCTTATTCATTTATTCGCTTAAATACACTTCAGCGGAATAATAAAATTTATTTTAAAGTAATTATTTTCAAGTATTAGAAAGAATTATTTTATATTTCATTTAATTTTTTTATATTATTTTATGTTTATTTCAAACGAATTTAATAGAAGAATGCCTTGAATTTGATAGACCAAGAGATAATTATTTCTAGGAAGTAAGTTTTGAAGTCGATTTTTAGCAGCATCTTGCATTAAAAAATTGCAAATAAAATTATTATAACTTTTTATAAAACCATTTGAAATTCTGACTGAATTTAACTTTCTTGAGCGGCAATGCATGGGCACTTTTTACTCAGTCTGAAGAATTGTGGAATCTTAAAACGAAAAAGTCTCGACGATGTGTTGTTTTAATTGTATCCTGTATTAACTGTAAGAAATCTATATTGATTAAGAAACAAATAGAAACGGAAAAAAATGAATTAAAAAAAACGCATTAAAAAATAAGCCAGGGAAAGGACAGAAAAAATAAACCGGAATAGTAAAATAGGGTAGGAGAAGAATTCCTACTCTATTCTTGTGACTTTCTTTTCTAATATTCTTGTTCAATTTATATATAAAAAATATATATATATATATAAAAAATAACTGCATTTTTTTGTTTCGATTACTTGATATCAATTTTGAAATGCAATATCTGTGAGCAGAATCTTTAAAATTATTTTCAAATGACATCAATTATCAAACGACGATTTTATGTACATTGATAACTGAAATTAAAACTAGTAATTTCAAGTTATATTTGCGGAAAATAAGTCACTGTCGATTATATGAATCACTATTATTTAATTTATCAGGACACAGATGATATAAAATATTTAACCTTCACAAATTGTTTTTTTTAACGCGATATAGTTAATTTATGCTCATGTTATTAATGGCAGTATCGCCAATTTAATTTTGGAATCCTCTAAGAAGCATTATAGATTTCAATAATGATTTATTGAATCGTAATGGATGGGAAAAAAAGTCAAGATATAGCTCAAAATGCGAAGCTAAATGAATGCACAGTTATGTTTGGTTAATGAGAACGCATTTACATGAAGGATTTCATTTATAAAAAGAACGAGACAAAAAAAATTTGAGGGATAGTATTTTTAAAAAAAATCCAAACTGAACAAACATTTTGGAATAAACATGATTCTAATCTCATTTCAAGCAGGCTGAATGATGAAAGAGAAACTGAAGAAGCTGCGCATCGTGTAAGAAATTGTATCCAAAAAGCACGAGACGCAGAAGCCGTTTCCGTTTCCTCACTCAAAATAATGGGAGAGAAATCAGCGGTGAGGAGATAAACCGGAAGTCCAATATAGTTCAATAATATGAAAAACTTCCGCTCGAGATTACGAGATTTTTCCGGAGTACCGAGATTATGGCCGTTCCCTGTAAAGGCACATTGCAATAAATGAATTTTGATGGATTATGACACAGTTAAAATTTAATTCAGAACGGAAGTTATAAACAGAGTCAAGGCAAAGACTTATCATGAGAAGACCAAGGTAAAGAAAGTTAAGGGACCAATAAACTTCAAGTTAGATTCCGTAATAAAGGGTGTTTATTTAGTCCTGGACCTATTTTGATGTTTAATAACTCATAAAATAATGAAGATATAAACAAACTTATGGCATTTATTGATGGAATAACTCATATATTTTCCTTTTCAGGTTTGAATATTTTTACTTTTGTAAATATCGTCTGCGCGTTTGGTTAATTTCAGATAATTTCATTTTCCAGTCTAAATATCTTTTCTTTTCTAAATATCGTCTGCTTATTAATTGCATTTTTCTCTCTTTTGTTTTTGGCAACTATTGAAATGTTATGTTTACTTTTGATGTGTTTGTTCTATGTAGTACTTTTGTATGTGATGTTTTATTCGAGCGGATATTAAGGAGAATGCATACACCACAAGAGAAAGCACAGATTTTATGGTGGGTCATAGAAACGAAATCGATAGTGCAAGCACAGAGAAATTTCAGAAGAATTTGCCAAAAAGATCCTCCATCCAAAAACAGCATCTTGCGGTGGAAAAAGAATTTTCTAGAAATTGGAAGTAACGCAGATAAGAAACGTTCCGGACGTCATTGCACAAGTGATTTTGATGTTGAGCGTGTCAGAGAGACATTTTTACACAATCCTAGAATATCTGTGAGATCAGCGGTTCACATTCATTGACAAGGGTCATGAAACTTTTTGAGTCTATTTAACCATTTATGTTATTAATTTTAATCTATCTTTATTATTTTATGAGTTATTAAACATCAAAATGGGTCCGGGACTAAATAAACACCCTGTAATTCATTTTGTAACAAATAAAGAGTATTTCCAAAATTCTATATTCCGGATTCTTTTCACAGGTCTACTGAACTTTGAACAAAATCATATAATGTTCATATTTTTTTTTTTTTTCTTTTCAAAATTATTCATCTGAAAATGTCGACAGTTTATTCCTAACAAGACGTTTTTGGTAGACCAATTCGCTGGAATTAATGGTCTTTAAATTTTTTCAATTAAATGTTTTACGTAACTAAGTCTGCTTCAAAAAAAATTATTTTTTTTTAGTCTGAAGATTGAAAATTTGATAGATAGATAATTCATTCTATTTTAGAAACCTTACGCCGTGCAGTTCATTTTATTATGCATTTCCTTTATTTTCAGTCAGTTCCTCTAAAATTAGCAAAAAGAAATGGTTATACTCAGCTATTTCTAGCCTTTTAACAATGTAACTTAATTTTAAAACAAAAACAATGTAAATTTTTGTATTTTATTTGCAAATTATGCAAAATATTTTAAATATAGATTTAAATCTTTATAGATTCTGTTCGCCGTTTCTGTTAAATGACATCACTTTCAGATGACACTAACTTATAATGTGATTTCTTACTTTTAATTAATTATGATCTTCAGATAGAACTACTAATTATCGTTTGGTTTCTTATTTTTAATTATTTCATTTCGAGCCACAAAGAATTGCCTGAATATCGTTTGGCATTTTTGAATTTTTCTTTATGTTTTAATTATCGTACTCTGATAACACGCAACTTATATCTAACAACTTTTTGCATGCTTCGAATTCGCTCTTACGAATTGTTTCTCGAAGAATCTGAAAATATTTTGTAGATATTAGAATATAATTTTAAAATCGTTTTATTATATTTATTGGAATTTACTATATGTACAACGGCTTCACAGAGTATTCCAATGAAAGTGAATTCATGATCGAATAGCTTAAAACTATTTATTTGTTACTTTCAACAACCGCAACACAGCATCATCTACAGATTCTTTTCAGAATGAAGAAAATATATTGTTTGCTTTGCTAACAATGATTTGTGATAATTTTAATATTTCGCACATTTTATTAATTTTTATATTAATGTAGATGGTAATTTGAATTGTAAAACAAAAACGAAAATGATATCTGCAACTTTGACAAGGATTTATCAATAACTTTACTGTTCTGACAGAATGTTTCTATTTTTGTATTCTTGTTGCTTTTGTATTCTTAAATAAGTTTAAAATATTTCTTTAAAATTTGATTGAAAATAGAAAAAAAAAATTACATGGCAAAATAAGACATCATTGAAATGATAGTTTTTGAATTCTAAGATGACATAAAAATAATCTTTGTACTGTAATATTTTCAGAAATTATTGCAAGAAACGCCAAAATTTCGATTCATTTTGGACACGCCGACGTGCATATTTCCTATCCTTCAAAGTATATACATATATATGCCCCGTTTTGTAGCTCTATTTCACATGATCCAGCCTTAGACAGGCAAGCCCTGGTTGCTGCGGAGGGTTGCAACAGCCAGGCCGCTTAAAATAACTGAACTGCCAAGTAAACTCTGCAGTTCAAGCAACTAAAAATTCTATGAAATATAAAATCTAATGATGCTATTTTTTCAAGCGCAATGGGACAAGTTCCTATTATAATCATTACGTTCATAATAATTAAATGACAGATATATACCAAGAGTCATTTTAAATAACGCTGCTTTTAAGTGCAAAATCTCTTCCCCCAATTATCAATTTACGAAAATAATCTATTACTAAGCAAATCATTAATGTGCAGTTAAAATTTAAAAAAGTATTGAGATGTCAAACTAGATTAGCCATTTTATTAAAAATAGGAGCATTATAATCCATATTGCTTAGGACTACAAAATTAATAATTCTGCCACTGATGTCGCAAGGAACCAGCTCTGTTGTAGGCAGCCTGATTCTACGATCATATGCCATGCAACAATATACAAATGAAGTAACCAAACCTCCAGAATGTCTTCAAATCTTTGTCCAGAACGGAAACGTGTTGAATAATAACTATTGAGATTGCCCAATTTTTTTAATTACCAGTCAATAAATCCTATTTCTAATTAGCTAGACTTTATTTTGAAAATATTTAACTTCTGTAAGAGTTTCTTCCCTAATTTTTACTACACATAGAATATGATGATGAAGTCGTGTCCGCATTACAACGGAAAGAGGGGTGCAGTAGCTTCTGAGGGTAAAGACCCATGAGCACCCGAGGGAAGAAGTCTGACTTCTAGCTCATATGAAGTTGGCACTCACACATTTTACAGGGGAGCTATTTAAAAGCGGCGGTCCCACGACCGGAGAAATCTTCAAACTGACACGCGTTCCCATTTCGACCCATCTTGTGGTTTTCTGGGGTGCCTGTCTAGTTTACCGACAAATTGTCTGTAAACTGGACAAACATCAAAGCACCCCAGAAAACCGCAAGAGGGGTCGAAAGGGTAACGCGTGTCAGTCTGAAGATTTCTCCGGTCGTGGGAGCACCGCTTCACACATCTTGCGGACAGACCACAGGGTAAAGACCACCCATGCCCGAACCGGGTGCGTCCTGATCACGGGGAAGACGCGCTACCCCTAGGCTAAAACACCAGCTACACACAGAATACATTACCCTAAAATAATTAATAGACTGAATCAGAATGAAAGAAAAAGAAATTGTTGATGTTTTTCTTTGTTTGTTTATTTTTTAAATAATAGACATTTTTTTTAATCTTAAATATTCTTCATTTAAGTTCCGATGTTTGCCTATTGCCTACTAACCCTTCCGATTTTCTAGCTGTCGTGCCGGGTTGAAGTTCAGAAATCCAGGTAATTTTACTATCAGATTCAGTCTAGATAAGGGGAGAGAGTGAATGGAAACAACACGCCCATCTGTAGCTCAAGAAATTCACTCTATCTCTTCCACACATTAAATCCCAGGTCAACAGATACTCGCAATGGGAGTTGATTCAATACGATTAACATTTGTAAGTGATTTTGCCAGATAAAATCTCTCTCTTATCGGTTCAATGGGTTTTGTTCTCGTAAAAAAAAAGGAAAGCTGATATCCCTTCAAAATAAATAGTACCCGTACGCAGATTCGTTCAGTCAAGGCAAGCCTTCGAAACGCGAGTCGGGAGTGATGTTAATCATTCAGGGAAATGATTTCTCCTCTCGAGTGCGTCATTTTCGCCACATGGCATTATTCCTGTAACGATCTTTAAATTGGTGTAGAAACCCTTCCAACTGAGCGGCCTCAAAACATTATTGGCATACTTGTTTCAACGCCACGCGTCAAGTGGCGAGATTAACTGCACAGATAAATCAGTCGTTGCCGAGTGCCTGCCACACAGCATCTTTTGGCGGTATAAGGCAAACAATCTACTGCGAAAAGAGCAGGCAGCAATGCTGGTAGAAACTACAGCAAATCTGATTTATCGAGAAAATATGTTGCCTAATTAGGTTAACGAAATTACTTGGATAATGCAAATATTCATGAAGTGAGGAGAAACTACGATGAGACACCAACGAAACTGTATTGTAAATATCTCGATTTGCCATTAAAAAACATTTTTCCATTGTAGTATAACTTAAAAAACATTTGTTCTATATGCATGATTTTTTTATTAGATATAAAATTCACTTGCAAAAATTTTTTAAGAATTTTTATTGCCGAAAATATCTTAGCTTCCTTAATTAGATTCATAAATATTTCTCCAAGTATCTAGCTACCTCAATTTGACAGCTAAAGGACGTTATAGACAGGACGCTTACACTTCAAGACGCAATAGTGAGGACGTTAACAGCTTTCTGTAGAAGCATTAGTCCTCTAAAAGTGGCAAGGACTTAAACGCTTTTGAAATCCTTTAAACTCATGAATCAAAAACAGTAATAGCAAGGATATAAACAAGAATTACATTCTGTACAAATAAATATATTATCAGAAAAAGTTAACTGACTAAAATAAAACATATATCTGAAGCAATACTAGCCAACTGCCAGATAGTCATTCATGGGGATATAAATAATTTTACCGATTAAGAACATTTAACTAATTGTGGGGACTTGATCTTGTCCGATCAAATAAAGGGTAGCGTTTATATACAATTTTCTTTATTTACAGCCTTATTTACATAACAACAACTCTTTCTCATCTAGGTTTAAAGAATGAGGCTATTTAAAGCACGAAAATTAAACAAGAATAGTTCCTCGAACAATTTCGGAGGAAACACCTTCACAAGAACAGCTAACAGGCTGTTGGCGTCTCAGGCTATTACAGGGGTAGGTTTCGGATTCCCCCGAATTTCTTTCGGGTGGAATTTTTCCCAGAAGTCCAATTCACACCAAGCACCTCTCTTCTTCCGAAAAATCTCACCTTTTATTTATCTCTAAGACTACACCTCTCATGTCCACATTGGTACACTTGGGCTCCCTGATACCCCCCCCCCCCAATCACCGTTCAGAATAGACCTGCATGGTCTCTGGTGGACCATGGGAAAGTTCATTGATGACCAACCCTCCACAATGGGAAAAATGAAGATTGACATCTGGAAAGTCTGACACTCTCCCGTTTTGAAGACACGATGTATTTCCCTGGGAAATGCACGTGTAGTTCCTTACATGGACTCACACTAATTGGCCAGGTGACCATACTTAAAAGGAGGGTCCCCCATCTGGCAATCTGGAGGCACATAACTCTGTGATACAACAGGCCGGGAATGCCAATTATCGAGTGTGGGAAAAAGGAATGTCATAGTGGTCAACAGGGTTTCAGGGCGATTTAGCTAAGTCCTTACTGAGCCATTAAAAAAATCTAATTATCTTGTATAAAGATATGGTATTATACCTTCGCCCTTTGCCATATTTGCTTATATAAAAAGGGACAATATGCATTCATTCTTTTATCACCATGAAGATCCTAAGAACTCGTACTCCCTTCCTTTATCAGTACACCACTGAATTGGTACTTTGAAGCTCAAATATGCTTAAAGCAGAAGAAATAAGCATGAAAGTTATGTCTTTGGGTTAAAAAAAGTTGAGTACTTCTCACCCCCCCCCCACCTCTAAAAAGATTACTATTTGCGCTTATTTAAACCGATCAATCTTCAAGAACTACTACTTTAGATTTGCACTTTTAAGAAAACAAAAAATTATTTACAAAGAAATGAATAAAAACAAAAACACATAATCAAAAAAGAAAAGAAAAGAAAAGAAAGTTGGTAGAGTTACAGCGTGCACTGACTACAAAAGAATTTTTTAACCTTCCCTGAAAAATATTATGTAATCATATTTGCGTAGTTTTTCAGGTATTTTATTTCTTTTGGTTTTCTCACAAAATAAAACAGGTTAGCTGATTAAAAAACAGAATTTAATTCACGACACTGTTTTAATGAGTGACGGCTGTATTTTAATCGATGAATGTTTATGTCGTTCCAAGTTCATCAACTTCCCAGAAAATATTTAACGTTTATCTAAATATCCATTTAAAAAAAGTTAATTACGAATAATAATCAAAACGAATTCTATTGAAGACAAAATATGTATTTTGACCTGAAATGGAGCAAGGATGTCTTCTACAAATCAATAACAACCATATTCTTAATGTTTTACTTTTTATAATAAATTTTAAAGAAAACAACGCTTACGAAATGCAAAAATTCAGTGTAATTTCTAAATAAAAATTAAATGAATTAAGCAGTAAATAGTATACAATCAGAATGTTTAACATTTGATATCAGAAATCGAGAATTAAAATATGCTGAAGGTTTTCTAAAAAAGATATTTTTTTTTCCTTTTTACGTTACAGATGGTCATTAGAAAATGGAAGCGAAGGAATGAAAAGAAGAAGGAAAAAAAAAAAAAAAAGTGTCATGCGAACATGAGAGGGGAAAAAAAAAAGATTTAATTCAAATAAAAATGTTTTTAAAAAAAGAAAGAAACATAAATCTTTCTTTAGTCAATTATATAGTATATAAAAGAAATGTTGACGAAAATCGTATTATCTCATATAAATCGAATAGCTTTATTTTTTGAACAAATTAGAGAAAAGTTCTTGAAACTGAATTCCTTAATTATCGTACTACAGATGGCCATTTATGTGAAAATAGCAAAAAAAAAAAAAAAAAAAGTGAGAGCATTTCATTCAGGTCAAAGCCAAGTGCACAAAAACGGTAACAGCTCTTCCAACAAAACGGGAGGCTAAAAGAACGTTTCTTCGACCCCCCTCCTCTCCTCCTGGAAATGTTCTGACCTCAGACTCGACGGCCAACTGGTTTCCGGTATATTCACTTATTTTCCCGCCATTGAGTCCTTTGTTCGCGACGAAAACCACGTGTTACTTTACGATGCATACTTTTCCACCTCACCTGCCCCAGCTTGCTCCCGTGGAAAACGCAGGCAACTTTTCTTGTGTGATCGGAATGCTAAAAATATTTGCTCTTCTGTTTATAACACTGGTTATTCGTAACAGCGTAGGACGAATGACGAATATACAGTACTATGTGTGTTAGAGAACGACGTTATTTCCCTTTTAAACGAATGTGTTACATCATTCTTAAACACTTCTTAGCTAATGTTTGACTTAACGATTTACGATTATTAATGTAAACACTTTTTTTTTCCTTCTAATATCGCATATTTTTAACAGTTATTTTCTCAATTCGTGTATGGAATTAGGTAAAATTTTATTTTCAGAAATGGGTATACAATAAAAATAATGATGTAGCTTAATTAAACAACATTATATCCCTCAAATGCATCATTTCCAAGCTGACAAATTTAGTTATAATTTCCGGCCAACCACTATTCCAGAGAATAAAACAGCTTTTATGAGAAACAACAGATTCACACAAGCCCAAAAAGAAAAGAAAAAAATTAATAAGAAAGTTAAAAGTTTATAAATCCAATTTAATAATAAATATGTTTTACAAGTTAAGGAAGAGATTAAAACAAAATTCTTACTATTTAATTTATAAGTGAATTCCATAGATAAAAATAAATAATTTATTGAAAGGAAATATGTTACAAAAACATGAAAGTAATTTCGCATTAATATTTATACTAAATATTGATTATATGTGGCGATAAATATAAAATATAAAATGATTATTATTTTCAAGATTATTTAATATAGGCACACAAATAATCTCATTGCTGTATCTAAACTTTCAATTTAAGTTGTCATTTATTTATATTAAAATAAATCTGTAAACTAAGCAAATAATATAATAAAAATCTTCATCACATAAAAAAAGAAATTATATTTACTCTTCATTTTCGACTTAAAGTTAATTCGATTTGGACTCGTTCAGGTCACGCAGAAAGAATTAGGAAAAATTCTTAACCAAGTCTAACATTCGTAATTAATGTTTTCTTTTTCACATGCACGATTACGACATGAACACGGAAATCGATCGTTAGAGGCAAGTTCGTCTGCATTTGATTTCCGGTATTTTATTTCAATTCGTCTATTTTTTCCCCAAGACATTATCTGTTAATTAGAATTCTGTAACGAAATTAACCAAAATAACACCTTTTTTTATCTTTGACTCCGTATAAAATTAATATTATATCTTTTAGTTTGCATTTGCAAGCTTTAATAATGAAGGAATTTTTTAATGAAAATAAAAATCAGTAACATTTTATTTATAATTAGTTAATAATATTTTTTAAATTTTTTTCTTCAATAAGTAAATTTGAGTTCTTTTTTTTTTTTTATTTGAAGTGAATTAGGATTCGTAATTATATTTTCCAAATTAAGAACAAAAATTGAGAAAAATTTTATGCGTATAATTTCATGTCTTTCGTATTGAAATATTTAGCTGAAGAATCAAAACTTTCCCAAATCATCTGCTTATTGTATTTTTAACTGAAACTATTTTATTTAGTATAATCAGATTCTAATACACATAATCTAATTTATATTTTATGTACGAGTTAACTTAGATAACATAAAAGAAATCGTTTACCCCCAAAAATATTTGAAAAGCCAGAAGTAGACATCAATAAATTTTATAACCAACATCTTGTAATAACATTAAGTATCAACGACGATATAAGCTATCATTTGAGGTATTAGTTTAAACAATAACTTCGTTTACCTGCGAGTTTGAAATGAATGTTATTCTATATCATTTATGACTTTACGACGAGACGACACTTCTCGTCAGATGTACGTCTTTCTATTAATCATTTTAATTCGATTCGGATTTTAATTTAAGAAAAGCGGATCTACCTCAATCATAAATTTAATTTTAAATAATTATACTAACAAAAGTGGGGTGTTTTTTCTCTTTCTTTTTTTCTTCCTATCCCCCCCTCTTCCTCTTCTTATTGGAAAGTATTGATTTTCTATATTGAATTAATATTTATTATAATAATCTTTTAGTTTAATTTTAAAACAGTTTACACAATAAACATGATTGTCTCACACCACATAAATGCTACATAAAGTCAATTTTGAATAATTTTAAAAACCATGTATCAATCTTTTTTTAACCTTAAATGCAAATCGAAGCTTTAAATGAAAATGGGCAATTCTGTTTTTATTCCAATTTAAAAATCAATAATCCAACCATTCCCCGTCGATTCCAAGAAGTTCCCCCAAACACACCTCGCTACTTGGAATAATTGAGCAACATACACCGGAAGATGGGCACAGACAAAGAACACAGAAAATCGATAAAGCTCAAAATGTACTATTTAAAGTAACAACACCGGCCACACCCCAAACCGCGTGGGTTCTATGATATTGTTTACCCTTTCAGTATTCAGCTTTTTTTCTATGCAAAAAATTACATGAATGCAATTGTCGCAGTTCAATTATTGTGCAAAAAGGCGCAAATAGAATGTTTGAAAATAGCGGAAAGCATCCCTTTACATGTCAAAAGAAAGAGAGGAAAAAAAAAAAAAAAAAAAAAACAATTGTTAGTCTAAATAATTAACACCCATGGATTGCTGAAGAATAGGATAAATAACTGCAAGTAATCATTTTTCTCTTTAATTCCACACAGCTTAGCTGCTTGAAAAAATATATAATTAAACCATAAAATCACTAACAGGGCTTTGACACATTTGAAGTCACTTATGTGCAAAATTTAAAATTAACAGCAAATATTTGTATAATGTTTATATCCAGTTCAATTATTTGAATTACAAATCGAAACTTTTTTTAGCTACTGGACAGATAACCTTTCTCTACTTTTTAATTAGTTTATACCTTCAGAATTCTGATTCAACTATAAACCAACATAAATATAAAATATTCATGGATTGCATATACGTTTTAGTTGCATATAACTTGATGATATTTATAAATTTAAATAGCAAATCTAGCAAAAATTCTTTAAGTAAAACATTCCAAATTTATTGTCATATCGAGTTTTTACATTTCCTTGCTAATATAGAATCAGAAGTTTTAATGTTTTAATCATTAAAAAAAATATTTAAATTAACAAACTTCATTAATAACTAACTTACAAATCGATAAGAAGAATATAATTGTGAAATTACATATGAGAGCTAGATAATGCCTAATATAACAGCAAATAATTTGAAATGCAGATTATTGTGATTCCTTCTACTCGTTTTTCATCATTCGAAAATCCTTTATGAAAGCATCTTAACCTCCTCCTCCCCTCCATGCATTCTTTGTGTTCTGTTAGGGTTCGTCATGTAAGCAAACAACTCGACCTCCCCTAACCCTCTAAGAAGGAAGTACGTTGAAAATTCTTGAAAAATTCTGTACTCCATTCCACACACACGTGCATTCGTTCAAACAGTAGGTACTCGGGATAAAAAAAGAAAGGAAAAAATGAAAAGAAAAATATCAAAATCTACATTACATATGTAGAATTAACTGACTTTTCTAAGAATTAATCTAACAAATGACAACCGAGTTACTTTTAAGCCAACTACTGGTACAGCTGATAGTTTAAAAATTAAGAGTTTAAATCTTGGTTTTTTTATACATAATTTCGAAGACATCCGCACACATAAACAAAATATTCCAAATCTGATATGAAAAGGACATTAGAAAGACAAGAAAAAGTATTTTTAGATAAAAGTTCAATATTGTTCGTTTATTTAAAATAAATTTCAAGAATGAAAAATACTAATACTAAGTCAGGTTTGTGTTTTAGATAAATCATCTCAAAAAATTAATATAATTTTTAACAATATTGAAAGAAAAATCTTATAATAAACTTTAATTTTTGAAATAATTTTATTTCTATGAATCCGGGAAGACACATTTCTTAAAATAAGAATTATTTATTTAAAAATTATTTCAACTCTACTGCACAGAATCACATGGAAAATATTCTTTTTCTAACTTTCCTATCAAGAATTCGCTTTAAAAAACAGTTCCAGAAAAAAAATATCTTTTTATTCCCGCACATTTCCCACCTGATAGTTTGCAAGCAATTTTCAAATCTAAAGATTTATACATTTTAAAGATTTTGAATATCATTTTTCAACAAAAGCCTACACTTAGATTAATAACAAAAGTAAAATGTAAAGTTTTAATTTTAGAGATTTGCAGACGATTCTCAGAAATAATTTCATCTTACAGAAAGCGAACTGCAAACATTAAAATAAAACAAAATTGTCAATTACCTTTTTTCTTTTTCTTTTCCTTTTTGGGATTCATAGCTTTCTTCTCATCTTGGCACTGGGTATTATTATTCCAAAACGAAGTCGAAGTAAATAAACAGGCAAAAGCAGTGATCAGATGTAGGAACAGGCCAGTTACACCTCCTTCTTCATAAGTTCTAACACTCACCACTATCCACATCAAAATCAGACCAAACAAAATTGTTGTACACAAATCAGCATCCGCAAATCTCAAGGCGTACTGCGATATCCAGATCATCGCGAACATGTTGGTAGACTCGCAATTTTCACTCAAACTCAACCACGCTGCAGCAAGTTTTCTTTCAGACTGATGCTTAAGCCGGTCGAAAAAATCCCTCTTCGCAAGATAAACGGGAAGTGACGTAGCAGACCGAAGCGCATGCTCCATGAACAACTCGCCGGTGCGTCTGTTTCTAAAACTTTTTCGCTCTTCTCTTCCTTCCACACGCCTTCCAATAACACAGCTGATGGAGATAATCAATGAAAGAATGATTCGTTGAGAACTAAGTAGTGTAAAGCATGGCTTCTGCACCGTGACCAGCGGCAGTAAGCAATCGCTGAATTCCTTGGGAAAAAAAGAAAAATTCGATATTCTATAAAGGTTCAACAAAGGAAATATAATTCTAAGAAATGGAAGAAAACATACGACAGTTGTGGTGACGCTTTTGTTTTCTGGAAGTGAAATTCCCTATAACGCCTACTCTTTGTCTCCTGTATGGATGGCGTGACGCCCCTGCCGCCTTCATTCTCCGATAGCTCACCACTAGATTGCTTCTGTGATTTTGGCTTATATCCAGGAGCGTCCTGAACTGAAATTCGTGCAAAGCGCCAGTTGTCTAGGATTTTCATGTCAATGTATGGTTAAAATAAAAAATATTTTCCTTCTTTTATGCAAAGAATAAAAGATAAGGCAAACTTTGTGCTTCTAAATCATTACTTTTAATGATCAACATGCCTACCATTTTCTTCTCAATATCTTTAAAAAAATGTATGCATTTTTTTTTCTTTTTTTTCAATTCTTCGCATAGAAAATCTTTTTTTTTTTTTTAATTTTAAGCATACATTGACACCAAAACACTAAATTGGCAAATGATGTTTACAAGAACAGATAACAACTTTCTCTTATAAATAAAAACAAAGACATTTTTGATGAACATGATATATGATCTCATACTGTATGATTAAGCTGCTGAAAAAAATGAAATTTTGCTAAATAAAGAAGCCAGACATTGGCATTAAATTTAACTTTTTAAAATCCCCCCCTTCATTTTTTAGTGTTTCCGCCAATTTATCTGACATTGTTGAAAACAACACCGAAGAACAAAGAAAGAAAGAAAAAAAGATTTAAGAAAATTAAATTTAATGCCAAAGTCTGGATTCTTTAATTAAGGAAATTTGTTTTTTTTTCAGCAGATTAATAATATAGTATGGGATCATATATCATGCAAATATTGTCAACAAATTGCTGCAAAATACATCAGAAAATAGCAGATCTGAATCTCCCACATCAATTTAATCAAAAAATATAGAAATAAACACACACACACATATATATATACTAGCCACCTTTGGCGACCAGCCGGTTCGCCAATCTTAATGTTCGTTAAAATTTTAATAATGAAATATTTTATGCAATTCCTACGTTAATAGCTTCTTCGTTAAAATATTTTAAAAATTCAAATTTCAATTCACATATAATATTATAAAGGCCTTCAGTCATAACGTAATCTGTATCTCTCTAATTTACTGTTAGCTCCCGTAGAATTCATGCTTTAAATTAAAATGGAAAGGATTAATCTGCAATTAATATAATAATATTTTTTTACTGAAACAAAGCATTTTTTTATAATATGATTACTGAAAACAGAATCACTGAGCGTTTAAACTTTATGGGCACTAAAGAATTTGTCAACAAAATTTCCTGAGATTCATCATAAGCAGGTCGATTAATTAACAATGTTTAATTTTAAATGCATCAAACACTAAGAAAATAAAACGAATCGTTTAAAATAATCGGTTGAAAAGAAGTTAAAAAACTGCTTAAAAAACGATGTACTTAAAACTATAAGCATATACAAAAAATATATAACTAACATAAATACAATTTAATTGCAAAAGCAAACAACTAACCTAAAAATAATTTAAATGAAGTCCGCATCCGTTGATAGTGGTTGTCATCAATCAGAACACAATGCGCATGCGTGAATTTTCAACGCCAGTTGCGGTAACGCTAATGTGTGAATATTTCTACGCCAGTTGGGGTAACGCTATGCGGATTAGAAATTTTTAATTTCCTTTATTCTGTTTCATTTTAATTCAAAACTACTTCAGAATGCATCTGAAAGATCGATTCATTAACAATGCTTGATTTTAAATACATCAAACTCTAAGAGAATAAACAAATGGTTTGAAATAATCGGCGGGAAATATGTTAAGCCTATCCTTATTAGCGTGGGGGGGGGAAACTGAAGCCTAACTCATTTGGCGGCGGGGAAATAAAAAGATTTTTTGGCAGGAAAGTTAGTTTTTAATTAATAATTAAAATTCTAATTAAAAATTCAAAAAAAGGGACCCGAGGTGCACATTCCCGACCTCCAAGGTATATATGTACCAAATTTGGTAGCTGTAGGTCAAACGGTATGGCCTGTAGAGCGCCAACACACACACACATTGAGCTTTATATAAGTATATATATATATAATCTCCCATATCAATTTAATCAACAAAATGTAGAAATAATAAATATATATATAATATGTATATATTCCATCATTTTATGAATAATACGATGACTCTCGCAAAAGAAAAAGAAAAATTGAAACGTACCTAATGAAAATGCGAAATGCCTAATCAAAAATACGCATAAAACTAATTAATTTTTATTTATAAAAAAGGAGAAGATATCAAATTTAAAAAAAACTATCGATCTAGAATTATTTTGAAATACTGAATACATTTTCACATCGAATAAAAAATAATTCAAATCCCAATACGGCAATCTTATTTTGTTTACTTTAAATAATATTTAAGCCTTTGGTAAAGAACAAAAACAAACGAGCCAAAATCTTGCAAAAAATTATTTCTTTTGGAAAAAAAAACAAGGTATAAAAAATAGCATTTGGAAAAAATAAATCCAATTAAAAACTTTAATACTCTTCTGGCATTCTAGAAGAAATACTTCTCGCAATTCATAAAAATTCATCTAAAACAAATTTCTAAAAACTTCATTTTGAATTAAGAATTTTAGTAACACTATCCGTTTTCTGTGGCAAATACGAAAAAAGAGAGAGAGAGAAAGGAAAGAAAGAAAAAAATTGCAAAATCTTTTTAAGAATTATTTGAGGTAAATAAAAGGTTTGATTTTCATTTGAGCTAGAAGTACTGAATTCTATCGATTGCAACGATATATAATCGGCTCTGCCCTATTTCATTTCATATTCTTTGACAATATGCATTTCTTAATAAAGTTGCTTCCGAAGTAAAGGTTTTTTCGGTACATTTTCATAAATATTGTTGAGATTAATTATTTCAGTTAGCAGTTCGAAACGTTTTGAGCGATATTCGCCATAAGATTGAATTTTATAGGATTAATATTTGCGACAATAGGATTAATATTTTTTAATTAAAATCTTTCTTTTGTGCATGAATGTTTTATATATTTCAAGACAAATTATATATTCAGAGACAAATAGCTTGTGTATTAATTAAAAAATATTTATTAAGTGTCGCGTTGAATTCCTTTTAATTTTTTTGTGTTATTTTTTTGGGGGGGTAGGGGGTGAATTATTATTTGCCAGTGTGATAAAGAGGGGGAGGCGAAACCAACAAATTTGTCCTTGACTAGTGGCGCGCTTAAAAGGGACATACCAGGAATAGAAGGGGCACCCGAAGCATATGATTTTTGGCCCTAATAATTATCAATGACACAATTAGGGCAACTGGCATCCGGATCTTATGGCATTCCTTTTTTTTAGGGTGGAGGAGGGATTTCCATCTTTGTTTGGTGTTAAAAAGTGCATAATATGTTCTAACTGAATCTACAACTTTGCCCCTCCTTGAGCCTTTCATCAAGCCAGGCAGGGTCCATACTCGGGACATCTCTACCACTGGGAGCAAATTTTAGTTAGCAGCATTTAAAAAGGATCTAATAAAAGTTCAAGGAATATAACTTCATAGTCTTCTTCCTTATTCTAAAATGAATTTAATAAAAACAGTTTTTAAAAATAGAATTTTGTTAATGTAAAAAAAAAGGATATGTTTTAGTTATTTTGTACTTTTAGCCTTTACTTTATAGTTAACTGCGTTTAATATGACGCCTATATTTTTGATTAAAAATAAATATTATATTGTTAAAAACCTTTTGTTTTAAAATTATTTCTGTGATTTTTTATTTCATTAATAGTTCCACGGAGGGGGGGGGATGTTATTGAGGAGGAGAAGCTTCCTGCATGGTGGTTGGTTCTCGCCATCCCTGTGGGTATACGAGAAGGTGAGAGTCTGGCTACTCTGATCGATTGTGGGACATATGTCCTTAGAGAAGGATTGTGTCGTAGCCGGTGATGACCCTAAAGACTCACCCACGGTTCCCGCCACTGTTCCTATTGCGCCAAGCGGGCCATTCAAGTTTTTCCGTGTGCCTTCGGGGGGGGGGGGTTGAAGTAGCCAGTTTGTGATTGTGATTGTTTCATTTATAAATAATAATTACTAATTATAAATATTATAGAATCTTGAAATCGCGTGGAATTAAAATTTCATTAAACTGATGGACTCATTGATAAATGAGGTCCGAAAATAATATAAAGCATAGTCACCGGAAACACATTATAAAACTTAGTAAAGAAATAAGTGACCAATCGATAACAAATTATTTTCATTTTTATACACCTGAAAGGAGTTGTTAAAGAAAAATGCTTAAAAATTAGCAAAATAGAATAAAACAAAGGAAATTAAAGGAAGTGGATGTGTTATCAGCTATGAAATGTGTTGAAATGTGAATTGTAAATAAGTGGAGATTTCTTTCATGTAAATATTATATGTGATGTTCAATTTAATAAATAAAAAGAAAATGAGTTGGGATTTTTTCATCATTAAACAATATTTATTCTTTAAAAACAGATCGAATGCAAATTCTGCATGCAAATTCCTAAATTCAAGTAGGTATACGACTAGAAAAAAAAAATCTGCATAGATTCGCTCTAAAATATAATAATTAACGCACATTTTTCTTTTAAAAGGAAATTTTATGTCTTGTTAACTTGAAAATCTATATAAATAAGATATTTTTCATTTTAAATAAATTCTTGAAACTTTCTTATTAAACCATAGATAAATAAAAGCAGATTCAATGATGCGTAAGGGTTAAAAATATAATAGCACGAAATTTCATACAAATACAATAAAAAGAATGTTATATGTGTGCGCTGACATTTGAATTAAAAAAATAATTGTTTTGAGAATATTATACTAAAACTATCTTTTATGATATGAATTCTTGTTAACTGCATTTTTAAATGTTCATTTCTGAATTGCATTAATATATATAAGTAACCAGTCTAAAGTAAGAAATAGTTTGAAAACGAAACTAAAATGAAAACGAAAACAAAACAGTTTCGAAATCGGAACTAAAAATTATTTCCTATTCAAACTAAAACCAAAAATGGAAGAGGAAAAAACTTCATAGTATTTAGAGAGCGCAAATGCAGCTACTTCTAAAACACAGATGAACTGATACAAAAGTATAAAAATCAAGTTAATAGGAAAAACAAATAAACCAAATAAAAAATACAACAAAATATAAAAAAGAATCCGGCCTGAAGACTTTTTCAAGGGTCACCCTCAGGCAGGGATTCAAAAAAAGGGATTTTTTTCTGTTAAGGAAATGCAGAGAATTACGTCTAATAATGATTCCTCGTGACCCGAAAATCCCCTGAAATTAGGCCCAAGAGATATACCATTTTAAGAGAAAGGAAAATACAAAACAACAAATTAGAAGAAAAACCACTAATAAGTAAAAATACAATAACAAAAAAACAAAATACCATAAAATAACACTAAAGAAAAAAAACGAAAAGGCAAGAACATACCATCAACAGTCAAAGCAATTTTAAGCTATCGATTGTGATTCCCGCTTATTAAAAAGAATAAACTTTTTACATTTCCACAATCGTTGAAAGTTGAAATGCCCCCTATTTTGTGAGGTAAAAAATTGAAAAATTGTTATTATTATTTATTTAAGAGTGTAATTGTCCCCACTCCCCTTAAACATTATTTTTATTTATTCTCAGAGTTACTGTGAGCCAGGCACAGTCATTGTTTCTAGTTATATTTCATTAATATTCAGCTTGACTTGCTTCCGTAAAGAAATACGAGCGTTGCATTTCCATAAAACCGTCATCGTTCTTCAAACGCAATCTTGACCTGGTTTGATCCAGATGGCATTGCGCGCCTCCTTGTCGGTTATTAACGCCGGTTTTCGACCTCACCGAGTCAAACCGGCAACTTTCGGCACCTCGGAAAGAAACTTGCTCTACATCTGTGTTTTGGAAAAAAGAAAGTTATACTATGAATAATGATCATGAAAGCTTAGTTGAAAAGCACATTACATTCCTCCGAACTTTTTTTCAGTGTACAAATAAAGGGTGTTCCAAAATGAACGCAAGTTTTGAATTTGCTACCATGCATGTAGTAAAGTGTTGGCAGCCGGCGTCCTGGCATAGAGTTAGCGCGCCTTCCCCGTGATCTGGGCGTCCCGGGTTCGAGTCCCGGTTCGGGCATGGTTGTCCTTCATTTGTTCTATCTGTGAGATGAGCGAATGTGCCCCCCTTTAAAAAGGGGCTGTGCAAGCGAATGTGATGCGTGAGTAGCAAAATCGTACTCTTGGCCCTAGTTGGCGCTACTAAAATAAGAGACGTTCCCTTTCGGCTTAAAATCGTTGATTTCAAATCAGCGGGCTTGCCTATGGCAAATGCCATTGGAAACAACAACAACAACAAAGTGTTGGCAACCCTATTAAAAAAAGAAACATTTGACAACTGATAGTTTGGGATTAGTAAAAATGGAGCGTTATACGTTAGAACAACGTGTTAGCGCAAGATTTGAATTAAATAAAAAGCACAGATTGTTTTCTTTAAATTATTATATTTTTATTGAATCGTAAAGTACACAAGATAGAGTTATGTACAGATTAACACATAGAGTAAATGGCTTCCACGGCTTTGCTGGCACATAAGGACTCCTTTGTCGAAATTTTCCATGACCATTTTGCATACATGTGGCTGAATTTTGTTGATGCATCGTTGAATTTCCTACTTCATTAATGCACGCTTGTTTGTAGTCTCATTTGTATAGACCAAATAACTCCGTAAAAAGAAATCTAATGATGCTAAATCACACGATCTAGGAGGCCAATTCTCAAATTTTCGAACTGTTGCCGCCAGACTTTTTATTATTTTATTATTATTTATTTTATTATTTTTATTTATTTTATTATTATTATATATTTATTATTTATATTTATTATTATATTATAAAATTATTTATTATTATTATTCTTATTAATTATATTTTATTATTTATTATTTTATTAGACTCCAATTTTACTAACTCTAAACTATCAGCTGTCGAATGGTCCACTTTAAAAAGGTTGCCAACACTTTGCTGCACGAATGGTGGCAAATTCAAATCTTGCTTTAATTTTGGGACACTTTTTACTATCACAGATTTTTAAAATTTCGCACGCTATACTTCCATCCGTCAAGAGTCTAACAGCATGCCTTTTGGAGGGTTAAGTATTGGAGGAAAAGTAGCTAGAGTGAGAAAAACGTTATAATTCCTTCCTTGGAGCGGAAACTTTAAACAATATCAATTTTTGTCGCTTCACGTGTGTTGTAACAAATCGCATACGACTGACAATTTAAGAAGAAAAGAAGATAATTTCCGAAATACAGCATCCTTCAAGATATCGCAAAAAAAAAAAAAAAAAAAAAAAAAAAAAAATCTTGTTTTAGACGCATTTCCCCCCCGCCGATAAGGCCGCGGTGGCCTGGTGGTAAGGCCTCGGCTTCGGAACCGGTGGGTTTCAGGTTCGAGACCAGATTCCACCAAAGAACCGTAGTGTAAGGGGGTCAGTTGCACGTTAAATCCGTCCTGACCAAACGTCCTCCCGCTGGTGTGGTGTGGAGAGGGGAGTGCCGGCTCAGGTGTCGTCCTCGTCATCTGACCGCGGTTCAAAATGACGAGGTCCGTCCCAAAATAGCCCAAGTGTTGCTTCAAACGGGACGTTAATACAACTAAACTAAACCAAACCCCCCGGCGATGGAAACGAAAATTTGAACAGGACTGCAATTGTAATGACAAAATTACATATAAAGTTGATGTTTTTAAATTATTACATTTACATGACTGAAAATAAAGACCAACAGATAACCAGCTCTTTGTTGGATTTGGCATAAAATTTAATAGATGTCTACACTATAGATGTTAAATCTTTCTACCAAATTGTATCCCTCCAGCTATATTCGTTTTGTAATTATAGTGGTAATTTATATTCGAAAAGCTGGACAGACTTCCTCTGAATGGACTTTACTCAAAATTTGACACAAATTTACAAAATTGGTGTAAAGACCATATGCCAAATTTCATATGTCTAGCTTTAAATGTTTTTGAGTTATCCTTGTTACAGAGACACAAAGCCAAAAATGCGCTTTTTGGACTAATGGAGATCTAAAACAGATTCGTCAAAATCTCGAGTTCAAATTTGTTTGACAATTTCATACATTCTCTATATGCGAAAAAGGAGGAGAAAGTTAAAAAAATAAAAAAAATATGGACAATTTTATGCTATTAAAATTCACGAACCTGAAATTGAAATATAAATAGAAAACGTTGAATAATTATCGATCTATAAAAAATAATGAAATTGTGATGTTATTTCCGTAAAAAAAAATGTCAAAGTAATATCCATTAGATTATTTATCTCAACTTTTTTACTGCTCAGCCGAATTAAACATTTATAAAAGAGGAATGTAAGAGAAAGTGCAGAAAACATTTTTTTTTTCAATGATTTTTACTTCAGATCACTTGAAACACTAGTTATTGCTTTGTTACAGCCAGCTTCCTAATTAAAATCTATTTGGGTTGTCCAAATGAAAAGTAGACACTTGGGGTTGCGTCCGAACGACTGCAGCTATAGCAGCGCAACCGAAAAGGGATATAAAGCGAGGTAAAAGGTGTGTACTGCATACGGCGTTCAACATTGAAAGCTGTTCGTATTTGTGGAAATAGATCGTGTAGAGGGACGAGACTCTTTATTATGCCATGGATGAAAGAATGAGTTCAGTTTCAGGAACTACTTTTTATTAGCGGGTTAAGTTCCACGGCACAAACATTTAACGCAAGCCTATTGAAGAACAAGGCATAGAACAAATACACACGGCAAGCAAGGACAACACCAGAGACAAGAATGAGGAATCATGGGAAAACATGGCTCTTGATAGGTGGCTCTAGTAGCGCCACCAATGAAGAAAGGAGAAGGCAGTAATTGTAACCGCTACAATCGAAAGTAAAGTCGCGCTATACATGGATGCGTCCAGATTAGAACTACGATAGGTAGTACGTTTCTGATTCTTCAATTGCCATGGACCACTCTTGTTTGATTTCCTGCCCCAAGGAAACACAATCAATTCAAAATAATGTTGCAGTGCTCTGACGAAACTACAGAAAGCAATCAAAAGCGAATGGTCAGGCTTTTTCACACAAGTGATCATTTCCCATGACAACGCCCATCCACACGTCTCCCGTGAAACCCAGAATACATTAAAAAAAAAATTTCGTTGGAATGTGTTGGAACATCAGATTTGTCACCACTTAGTTTAGTTTAGTTATATTAACGTCCCGCTTGAAGCAACACTAGGGTTATTTTGGGACGGACCTCGTAATTTTGAACCGCGGTCAGATGACGAGGACGACACCTGAGCTGGCACCCCCCTCTCCACGCCATACCACACCACACCAGCGGAAGGACGTTTGGTCAGGACGGATTTAACGTGCAACAGACCCCCTTACACGACGGTTCTTTGGTGGAATCGGGTCTCGAACCTGAACCCCTCCGGTTCCGAAGCCAAGACCTTACCACCAGGCCACCGGGGCCCCTTGTCACCACTTAAGAGGAGAGCATTCTAAGGGACACGTTTGCATTCCATTCGAATGACGAAGTGAAGAAAGCTGTGCTGAGCTTCCTCATGAATCAACCACCATCTTTCAATAGCAAGGGCATAGACCTGCTGCCTAAACGATGGGACTTGTTTTACAACACCTATTGCAATTTTTTAATTTTCTATTAAAATATTCTTTTCTTTCAATTTGTCGCACTCCGCAGAACACCGTTTCTCATGAAAGAACAACAAAATGTCGTCTTTCAGCTGCCAAACTCGCTCGAAAACAGCCTGTACTAAGCCATCTTACTTTCATGTAATACAGTACATCAGAATATTAAGAATGCACGTACTGAAGAAAATCTCGAAATTTCCTGCGAGTAAGCCTACGAGATTGAATAATATGTACAAGCTTCATGACTGCATCAAGCACGGGCTTCATATTCACTGCAGATTTACATAGAGAATCTTGATGTATAATAATACAATGTAGAAAAACATTGTTCCCGGTAAAGTTTTGATTCAAGATTCCAAGAAACCCAGATATTTTTCCTGTCATATTTGGTACTCCATAGGTCGTAATATTACATATATTTGTTATAGACACTTTTAAAGTTAAAAGCTCTTCCTGAAATTCACGAAGATGACATACCATTGTAGTTCCCTTTTAAGAACGCATGCACGCCAGTTCCTCGGTCATTTCAAAGTTCACATCAACACCTCTTATAATTAATAATAATTGAGCAGTATCATTTATATCTGTGCTTTCATCCATAGCTATGGAGCAAAATTTAAACTGGCCAATCTTTGACTAATTATGATATCAAATTTATATCGATGACTTCGATTCTAGAAGTCACCGTTTTTCGAAATAAGCTTACAGTCTCAGAATTATTTTTCTTGTCTGGACATAAAACATCCCAAACTTGAAGCATGCATTGTTTAACAAACTCCCCATCACTGAGAGCTTTATTATTTTTAGCAATATTGTTTGCTACAATGTAACTTGCATGTGTAGCTGCTTCTTGGATATTGCTGCTTCCCTTATTGAAGAAATTTTGTCTGCCTGATAATCTTTTTTACAAAGACTTTCTGCATTTGGTTTTCTTTCATATTCGGACATTGCTTCGTAAGTTAAATTCTTATGCTTAGATGTAAACTGATGGGAAATGTTATATTCTTTGAAGATTGCTACAGCTTCATTGCAGATGAGACACACTGGTTTATCTTTTACAATTATAAAAAATATTTCGAGGCCCATTCATCATTAAAAGCACGACACTCTGAATCAACTTTACGTTTTTTAGTAGCCCCTTTGGGGTTGAAATATTTTACGAATAACCCAAACAAGCACTACCTACGCTATACTTTTAATAATTTCGCCACTATTCACAATGATTCTGTATGGCCGCAATCTTTCCATACGCAATCAATAACATTAGAACTCGGGCCAAAAGAAAAAGCCGCTGGCTGGAGCTTAATAGGCGTGTATTTGAGATCTAATTCACCTATATTGGATTGCCATATGCCCGATAACGCTTGTTGGCTCCAATCTACAGCTATAACTAACAAATAACTTCCTCTTTTAACACTTTACAGATTGAAAGATGTCTGTGCTTGCTATTTCCGTCGATTTATGTTTTGTAGAACAAAAGTAGAGAGAGTAAAAAGATCAGCAGTCCTTTGACTAAATATTAGATTTTTTTTTTCTTTTCAAAGGAGAAAAGGAGATCAATATATAAATATACAGGGTGTTTATTTAGTCCTGGACCTATTTTGATGTTTAATAACTCATAAAATAATGAAGATATAAATAAAATTATGGCATTTATTGATGGAATAACTCATATATTTTCCTTTTCAGGTTTGAATATTTTTACTTTTGTAAATATCGTCTGCGCGTGTTTTTAATTTCTGATAATTTCATTTTCCAGTCTAAATATCTGTACTTTTCTAAAGATCGTCTGCTTATTAATTGCATTTTTCTCTTTTGTTTTTGGCAACTATTGAAATGTTATGTTTACTTTTGGTGTGTTTGTTCTATGTAGTACTTTTGTATGTGATGTTTTATTCGAGTTGATATTAAGGAGAATGCATACACCGCAAGAGAAAGCAGATTTTTTGGTGGTTCATAGAAACGAAATCGATAGTGCAAGCACAGAGAAATTTCAGAAGAATTTACCAACAAGATCCTCCATCCAAAAACAGCATTTTGCGGTGGAAAAAGAATTTTCTAGAAATTGGAAGTATCGCAGATAAGAAAGGTTCTGGACGTCCTTGCACAAGTGATTTTGAAGTTGAGCGCGTCAGAGAGACATTTTTACGCAGTCCTAGAATATCTGAGATCAGCGGTTCACATTCATTGACAAGTTCATTGACAAGGGTCATGAAACTTTTTGAGTCTATTTAACCATTTATATTATTAATTTTAATCTATCTTCATTATTTTATGAGTTATTAAACATCAAAATGGGTCCGGGACTAAATAAACACCCTGTATATTTCTTTTAATTTGCCTCGGACCGGAAAAATTAAAATTATATCCGCGGGCCGGATAGAACCTTCCGGCGGGTCGGAGTTGGCTCGCGAACTGTAGTTGGCCCATCTTATTCTATTCTATACGAATATACCGTTCTTATATTCTAAGCTGCAATAACAGTCATGCAGAAATTCAGAGATGCAATTTATAGATTAATGAGAGTTGAAATTAATTATACGACGGATATGAAATGTATGAAAATATTTTATTGTAAGATTACACAGAAATTAGTATAGTCTGCAACAATAGAGGTAATACATACTCTTAAATTTGAAATACATAATTTGAATACAGTATTTTTGAAAAATCTTAAGTCACAGATAAGATTTAAAAAAATCTGACGATATAAACAAACTCTACACATGTAACAAATATTAAAATACATGTTGCAAATAAAATAATCACCCAAGATGGAATACGATGAACTGTTAAAGGACATGCGTTTTCAGTTTCAAATTAAAGTTTGAGAAATTCGAACAACATTGCCTTTTTTTCTATTTTTCAAAGAATAATAATGAGACAATTTTCAACAATTAACCCGTTGTGTCAGGCATTAGCATCGTTTTACAGGATGTGAATTTTCAATTTGTATTAAAGGCAAAATTAGGCATAAACATATGTCCTTTCCATTCTTTTTTAAACAGGGATAAATTTTAAAAATAAATGTTATTTAATTTGAAATTTAAACTAATTCTCAAATCAAGAAGTTAAATGTTTATTAGTTTTTATTACATATTTTACATATCATTCAAAATCCCGAACATCTTTAGTAGCATTAACGAAAAAGTTAAAAAATACTAGCGTATATATATTTTAACCATTCATTGCATCCATGTAAGGTTTTACAAAAAAATCAAACGTTCTATATATAAATAGGCTATCCATGAATTATATGCTTTACTTGGAGTAACTCTTCTAACTGTATAACATTTTTTAAAAACAATTGATCCCCATGGTGATCAAGCATGGCAATCGAATGTTTTTAAAAAAATTCAATGGAATTACGATTGACTGGCCGAGCCAATCGGTCATCCTTGGGTGTTTATTAAGTTTAATATGCCTACAAATACGCGAATAATGTAAGATTAGTTAAAAATACTTTAAATTTTATTTTATTTTAAAATGAATTTAACTTAAGTTTTTAAAAATAATTCGCGAAAACATAGTCTACGGATTTTTACATGGATACGACAAATGGACAGTTTTTAATTTTCTATCTTATAAACATACCTATTATACATTTATGTACATCAAGTTTCAGATTTTTGAACTTGAAAACGCAAGTTTTCCTGTATTATAATTAGACGCAAAAATAACATAGCATCCATAACCATGTCAAATGACCTATGCAATTACAGTTCAATCAGCAGCATCATATACACATTAATAAAACAAGATGGCATCAAATCAGTTAAAGAAAAACTTAAGCAATAAAGTGTATTTACAAGGATAATAAAATATTTTGAATACAGTAATTAACCCTTTCCAGACTTGCGATACCATTTCACTTTAATTTCTCATGTGGATTGGAAATGGATTAAAACGCAATTTTTGTTAACTTTAAATTTATAATTCACTGTCCAAAATAGTATCGAAACTTGAAATCAAATTTTTTAGCCATCCTTCTCATTAGAAGCCAGACTGTTTTGAAAGATTTAAGTTAATCAATTGATAATTGTCATCAAGAACACTCAAGTGCACAAAATTTCAAAACTAGCACATCGGGAAGTGTGACAAATTGATCACAAAATTCCATCATTATAAACATGAGAATGTTAAAAAATGAAACCACTTATTTGACAATAATACAAATACGGAAGTTTTTTTTACAGAAATTATTCACAAAATGAGACTATGAAGAGAAATAATGCTATATTATTAAGATCGCAGTCTTTGACGTGCCAAATACTTGACAAAATTTACTTTATCAAACATGGGAGCAAGTTGAAATGCTTCATTATTAAGCAGTTTTGAATAAAATTAAATGAAATTCTGAATTACAGCTGTATAATATTTCTAAAAGGACCTTCAGATATATAAATCAGTAATCGACAATTCAATACATTTGAAACAAATCACTTAGTAACATGATGTCCGTTGCACTAGTAAAGGTCTTGGACTTCAAGAAAAGCGATGGTACCAGATAATTCCTTCTGGGACATTTGCAGACAGATCGATGCAATATAATTGTTGACCCATCAAATAGCGAAATCTGAAAAAAAAAAAAAAAATGCTGAATTAATATGGATCAGATATGAATCTGTTACAAATGGAGTCAAAAAGTTTCAATGGAGTGAAAGATATGAGTAATTTATTTCTTTAATAGAAATAGTTTATATTACACACGAATCTGAGTAAAACTGTTTATTGATAGAATTGAATCTGAAAGATCTTTTCAACTAGGCTTTTAATTCGTTCTGGGCTTTCTTTAATTCTTGATTTATCAAATTCTTCGATAATCATTTTAGATGCTTTATGTTCAATTTAATAGAAAATAATTTTGAATTCCACATTAACATTTTTACTGAGCAAAGTTTCCAAGTTTACTTATTTCGTATTTATTGCACTTGAAGATAATAGGATGAAAATAGCATTCGCCTCTGCCCTTAATTATCAACAAGATGGGAGCTACGAATTTAATCTGGTCGATGGAAAAAGGAAGCTGATGTCAAATTGTACACATTTCATAAAGTACTCATTCAATAAAATTACATGACTAACAATTTAATTTGTATAAATACCTTAAATATACTCTTGATTCTATATTTGACCATTAAGGAAACCCATTCACGAAATTGAAGGCATCCATTTTTTAAAAAATATATAGTTAAGCGATTAAAACGAAATCCAATTTCAAGATATTCTATTCCTTTGTAGGGCCATGGGAAGTGTGTTTCCCACCAAATTTATCAGTTTAGTTATGTTAACGTTCCGTTTTAAAGCAACACTAAGCCTATTTTGTTAAGGACCTCATAATTTTGAACCGCGGTCAGATGACGAGGACGACACTTGGGCATCCTCCTCACCAAACTTCAACACCACACCAGCGGAAGGACGTTTTTCCCCTACGGATTTAAGTTGCACCAGACCCGCTTACACGACGGTTCCGAAGCCGAGACCTCACCAGGCCACAGCGGCCCCAAAATTTCATGAATCTTTGAAGTTATGTAGATTGGCACACGTTCTGATACATTTTTCAGTAAGATGGAAACTTAGATGCTTCAGCTCCTTACCTCACATAAAATCGTGTCTTGATTTGTTATTTTATTATCAACATAATTAAAATTCAATTTAATGAACTAAATGAATTGCTTAAGCCAGATCTCAAACCTAAGATGATTTTAATATACCCTGACTAGAAAAAATTATCCTTTTAAAGGGTTACAGACTTGATATGGAAAATAATGTCAAATTGTTTATTATAAAATATGACAATAGAATGCATTGGCTTTAAATGGAACAAGTTAGAAAATGACAATAAATTAAAAGATATTCATACCTCGGCTCTTAGTTCAGTACGAAATTCGTCGTTTTACTTTGATAACGACGCAGATGAAATTTTTCTTCCTGTTTCAACGTGATTTCAAAAAAAAAAATCCGATGTCTGGACTTCACGATGTCTGGGCACAAAAATCCCAGATTATATAGATGACTTTAGGTTGATGTTCGGAAATATGCGCTTGCTTTGCTTAAAAATCTCCGCTTATAATACGAATGCCGTCATAGCCTTGTCTCATAAAACATTTAATATCCATACTAATCCGTCAAAAAAAAATGTCATTTTTTTATACAGTTAAAGAAGTAAAAGGAGCAAAAAGTATGGAAATTTTCATTTGCTCCCTGTGGAGACACTCGAGACATTTGCTCGATAATAGCAGTATCAATTGTTTCATCAATCAAGATTTTGTTGGTTTATTCTTATCAGAAAACTGCAGGTTTGAAATAAATTATTTTGGATAAAAAATGTTTGCACTATTTTTGCAGTTTGTAAATTTTCCAGTGATTTGTCTCAAGATTGAACGGCACATCTTAAAATAACACTGAAATTTCCTGCATTGTCACCGAGTTGAGTTATCTAAATCATTTAGCCCATTTACTCATGTTTACGTGTAATCCCAAATCGTGTTTTTAAACATTTTTTTTATGGGCTTCAAACACGTTCAATTCTTTTCCGCTTCTCCGATTTCAACCTAATGAAGCATCCAGATTTTTTTTTATTTATGGTAATTTGCTTTAAATTGGCATAATGCTAAAACATTTTTTGTGATGTTTACACATATTCTGGTTATTGAAATACTGCAAAGGAGAATTTCGATTTCTTAAATTCTTTCAACAAATATATTACAAGTTGTGAAGATGCATTATAGAAAATACATCTAACTGCAAATATTGTGCATCTTACTTTAGAGTACGCTTGTCAGGAAAACTTTCTATCCATAATTTGTTTTTTTAATTACAACCAATACCCCGTTACCACAGAACTAAGCCGTGTAAACGGGATATTGTAGCTAGCTGTTATACTCCTTAACTACGCAACTTTTGCATAAGAAAACAGCGACCAACAAATTTCAAAAGAACCTTCAAACTGTTGGTAAAAGGCTATACAGAAGTTTCATGAGAAACTTCTCTTGGGGCGTCACTGAATGAAAAGTCAATTTTCGAATAGCTTCGAAACTTCATTAGTCCCAAATAATCCGAGATTTTCAGTCCCCTCCCCCAAATGCACTATGCCGTTGTCACATGTATTTCAATTTTAAGAGGACAACAACTTATTAATAGTACTACGACTCCACAGACACTGGAATTTGGTATTCCATTGCGTACCATCGAAACAGCCATTTTCTACAAATAAGGAACTTCTATGGCCATCGTTATTTTCCATAACTTCGACCTCCAGCATTTTTTTGGAAGGGAAGGGGAGGAGATCTGGAAATATTTGGTAGAAGAGCTTGCTTACTTTTACCCATTTTTTTTTCAATCTGCAATAAAACAATGTTAGTTTAATTACTCGGGTAGGAATTTAAATTCAAGTATATTAATCAGTACTAAATTACTCATTAAATAAACTTACACAATCCAAAAATACCTGAAATATAATCTGGTTCTTCCAATGGTTTGGTTTGGTTATATTAACGTCCCGTTTGAAGCAACACTAGGGCTATTTTGGGACGGACCTCGTAATTTTGAACCACGGTCAGATGACGAGGACGACACCTGAGCTGGCACCCCCCTCTCCACACCACACCACACCACACCACACCAGCGGGAGGACGTTTGGTCATGACGGATTTAACGTGCAACTGACCCCTTTACACGACGGTTCTTCGGTGGAATCGGGCCTCGAACCTGAAGCCCTCCGGTTCCGAAGCCGAGACCTTACCACCAGGCCACCGCGGCCCCAATCTGGTTCTTCATTTAATCACCAAGACAGTTCATTTCCGAAATGGAATTATCTAATTAAAAAAACGGGAATCTAGAGGTTAAAATATTTTGGAATTTTAGTTTGCTTAAAGATCCGACTATAATAAAGAAGATACTGTCAATTGCTATGAAGATAATGAATAAATGAATTTCATGATAATTTAACAAAAATACTCAACCTAAAAGCAAATCAGGTTCAATTACAATAAGTTATTTTCAACAATATTTATGATGGAAATTAAAAAATTTCTCAAGCAATAATTATTTTTAAAAAAAAAAGGCTTAAGTATAAACAAGCATAGCGCTTTAAAAAAAAATCTGGTTTAGCTCGGGGAGGATGGGGCATTTATATATAGCCCTATATTATTCCTCTTCCTGTATTTGCCACTGCCGCATAATAAATCGCTTACCAAACCTAAAAAAATTCCACCTCATAAAAATACTAGCAGTTCAAATAAATGTATGTCAAAGAAGTAAAAAAAAAGACTAATTATTCGTTATTTCTTCCTAAAATGCCTTCCAAGTGTAAAGAGGGGTTTAGAAGCGAGTTCTCGTTGAAAGGAAATTTATATTCATTTTTATTTTATATTTTTTTCAGTGTTTGTGGAACAAAAGATAAAGAATCGGTAAGAAAATGTAGTTGAAATTATAGCATTTCACACTTATTATACTATTTTCCCATAAGAGTTGGAGCAACATTAAGTTTTAAAAAATGTACTCTTATTTCAATATTTAAAAAAAAATTACATCTTCACACATTTGTACCCTAAAGTTGTAATTGTGTAAATTACTGACCTTTGACACAAATACGAAATGCATTTCAGCTTCTCTTATTCGCTCCTTAACTTGAAATTCTCAGTCTTCAATTGAGCAAGTTCTGCTCAAAAGACCTTAAAAAAATACAATTTTTTAAAGAAATATTTAAAATAAACTCGTACAGCATATAAAAATGAAATGCACTACATCGCATTGTTTAGAGAAGATGAATAAAATGAAAAATTCATTTTAATTATGTGAAATAATGATGGCTGTGAAATTTAGAAAATTCAGTCAACACTCAGAACTTATTGAATGGCAAATTGGTTATTGAAACTTATTAACCAATAACATCTAAGATAAGTGATTGTCCTCAATCCTTTTTTTCCTAAATGAGCATCAAAAGAATAAAGGTAAACATTTTAGTCCCATTGTTGAATTCTGATAAATTATCCGAGCTAGTATAGGCTACTTGGGTTAACTTTAGAAAGTTAACCCTAATTGCATGTGCCACTGCTACAGGAGATGAGAATAACTTCAGAAAAATCACCAAAATAAAGATTCTATGAAAATGGGCAGGGAAAAAATATCGCGATATTCTTGTGAAGAAGTTTTGGCATTTGCGATTTCTGCAGAATCAACCAAGAAACGTAAATGCTTATGCATGCTGGTGCTTTCTTGAAAGTCAAAACCATGAGACAATGATAAAAAGAAATATCCGATTCCGACAGATTAGAATTAGACGCTATAATAAAGTTAAGACATTTTTTTTAGGGAGCTGGGAACATTTAAATCTTTATTCAAACAAATTTCCGTTTTAGCCTAATAAAATAGGGGGCATTTCACAGAAATATGTAATTTATATAGGTTTGAAAAATAGGAAGTTAATAAATTATCCTTTTATACTAAATCTAACAGGAGATCCTATGATAGAAAGTGTTTTTCGAAACACTCTTCAAATTTCGGTGCGGATGCAACAATTTCTATTTATTACATTTATATTTAATTTTACACCATATTTACAATCGTTAATTATGAATTCATTGGAATTGGAAATTATCTTGAATATAGATATTTGTTTGAGTATTGGTATTAATCTTTAAAGGTTATTATACGAAATGTTAGATTTTCAAATTACACGGCATTCATTCATGTTTTGTTTTGTTCATTTAAATAGACTTAAAAATTTTTATTCTAAGTCTATTTAAATGAATACAAGTTCACTGTCATATTTAAACGAATACCCATGTATGATACCAATTTCGGAACGATTTTTCTCTGAATTATTTTTCATACCAGTTTGTGGTTATGAATTTGAAGATGAGGGCATCACAACATTAGATTCACCAATAAAAAAAAATGCCTTCAAAAATTTTTCTACTACTTTATAATGAAAATAAATCATTCGTCTTAAATATCTAAAAATTATCGTCAATTTTATTTGAGAAAAAAATACCCTTTAAATACAACCAAAATTTCAATAATTTTCATTGTCGAGAGCGTCCCAATTCCTTCAAGTATAAAAAGATTGCGTTTAGTAATAAGTGCACTTAGTACTTCGACAGCAAGTAGATAACTGTTATAGAATCATAATTTTAAAATGACACGTTAAATTACGCGTTTTCCACATTAGGTTTTACTTCATATGGAAATCGCGTTGATTGCATTTAGACGCTACACGTGTTATTACTACACGAGGTTACGAGGTTCTGAGTTATTACTACTCATTGACGATTCATGCTTTTTTGAAAGCTGACTTGCAAGTTGAACAGGGTACAGATTACAAAATATTTATATAAGATATCAGTTTTGTAATTATATATTTTATCATCTTTATTGTACATTTATTGAGTAAAATTTCTACATTTCATCGGATATTTATTTTTTTTTCTTTAATTATGACACAATAGAATTTATCGATTTCATAAATTGAATTTTGTCGCACTAGAATCCGAAATTAAATCCATGCGCACAGGCGTGGAAAATACAGGCGTGGAATACGATGCAGCAAAAATTCGCTATCAGCGATCAGAAATATCCATATAAATACATGTACGTATGTTTACATACAATTACAATCAATAACTTTTTGCCAAGTTTAAGAAATTTAATTTAAAAGCTCATTTCAAGAATTAAAATGTTTTTTTATAATATTTCATTAAATTATTTACATTGTTGAATCAAAATACATTTTCAAAATTTAGCGTTGAGAGGAGGGGGAGGGGAATAATTTTTACAGAATCATTACATTGCGCATATTTAACAAGCGAAAGTTAGCAAGAAAAATCATAGTAAAGGGGGGGGGGAGGAAGTTTAGTTATATTAACGTCCCATTTTAAAGCAATACTAGGGCTATTTTGGGCCGAACCTCGTAATTTTAAATCGCGGTTTGATGACGAAGACGACACCTGAGCTAGCAGCCCCCTTTACAAACTTCCACACCACACCAACTTGTGGGCTTTTGGCCCGGACGGATTTAACGTGCACCAGATTCGTTATTCGGTGAAATCGGGTGTCGAACATGAAGTCCTCTGATTCTGAAGACGAGACCTTACCACCAGGCCATCGTGGCCCTCTGAAAGGGAAGAGAGATTACAGATTGACAATTTAAAATTTTAATCAGTTGACTGCAGGATTTTTTTTATAAGTCCCTCAAGCGGAGAGTAATGTAAATCAAGCGATAACATATCGCATCGAACACAATACAAATGTTTAAATAATAATTTTGTGAAAATCCATAGTAAAGCCAGTAAGATTTCATTTTTATTACATAAAAAATTTGATTCATTTTTGAAAAAGTTATTGAAAATTAAAAGTTTGCCACAAAATTAAATGTAAATATTGTTGTAAAGCATCTTCCGCAGAGACGTGTAGGTTTTATAGCTATACTTTGTAGACCAACGTTAACACCGACAATAGTTAAAAGATCCAAGAAATTAAGAAATCCAAGAAAAAACTTAATATGTTGTCCCATGAACTAGGAATTTCTAAAGGTATACATAGTTAGCGCGTTTCATTTATCTTCTTCCAATCGTTTCTAGGAAATAGCAGATTTGCAAATAAAGTACAGGGAAATACAAGTAGAGTACGAGGGGGGAGGGGGAACTCGACGGAGTAAGAAAAATTATGAACTCATTTTGTAAAAAGAAATGTACGTTAAATAGCTTCTAAATATAATTGTTTTATTTATAGAAGGTTCATTAGCATTATACATTAAGCATACCACTGAAGATTTATATTACATTTAACTGAAATTTTAAGTTCTTATTTCGAATGATAATTTTATCAAGATGTGGATACTCGCCGAATGCAGAGCACCGATTAAGAATTTTCATTTGCAATCAAAGCTGCTCAACAAATTTCCGAAATCTTTACTAGCAGCATTTCAAAAAGAATTATTTGACACACAAGTTTCACATTTTGCACAAAGAATAAATATTAACCGTCTGAAAAATATCTAACCTATCAATGTCCAAGGCAACACAACAATTTATGCTAATATAAAAACAAAATTCATTTCTCGATAAAAAAATTGCTTTAAAAAAATTTGACAGATAAATGTGTCAACATTTAAATCCAGAAATTTCAGAAACTTCAGAAGAGTAAAAATTCTGGAAATTTTTCTAAAATCGGAGATTTACCTTTATCCTCAAAAACTTATTTTCATTATCGTTTTTAAAATGCTCGAATAAAATAGTTTCAAAAACTATACAGTTTCAATACTTACCAAATAGAATGACCTG